>CABFVX010010302.1:0-14617 GCA_902151425.1 Timema shepardi | reverse complement strand
GGGGGGAAAGAGGCTATTTATAGCAAAGGAATAATGGTACCTCTAAATGACCTGAAATGAGGTCAAAGGTCAAGTTGATTCAGGTCACCGTACTAGCTACTCATGAGTGTTTCTTATCAGCACGTATGACAGCACTAACTATGAATTACTTGAAACACTTTGCCAAAGATAAACGTATAGCATTGAAATATTATTATTATTAGTATTATTATTAACACCACGTCTTACTACCCGTTTGGGTTATATGTACTTACGCTAATGTGTAATGCTAGGGTGATTGTGAGAAGAAATGGAGAACCTACAGTTTGACGTGGGATCCGAACCACGGTGGAAGCCTGGTATTCCACACATTCACAAGATGTGATTAATACACGTATTGTCAGAGTTGAAGGAAAGGTTTGTCAATCAGATAAATCTTTGCCGGGACCGAGGATTAAACCCTGGACCCCAGCACAGAAGTCCGACACCTTACCCCTAGACCACCAGGTCACCAATATAAGGAACTGAAGTAATGATCCCCTGGAGATATTAGGTATGGAAAATAAAATAATAGAGATATTACCATGGTGCACTTTGTTTGGAAAAGACCATGGACTCCCAATTCATGTCGGGAACACGATCAACTTAACGTTCACGTAATGTCCACTTGATGTAAAGAAACTAATGTGTGCCCAGGAGTCATATAACGTAGCAACTCGAGCAAAAAAAAAGAAAGGACATTGGATTTGGACTGTTTGAAAATAAAATTGTTTACTAAAATTAAGCTTAAAATTTAGGGTCGATTAGGCTGCAAGTACATACTTGCAATAGAAGCTTACTGGATATCTATATAGATATAATAAAACTCTCTAAATCTGTTTGCCAGTACTCTTAAAAAGTTCTCATCGGATCAAGATGGAACTTCATCTTTGTACTCCAATGTTTCAGTAAATCATGATAAAATATATGCCATCGTGCTATCTCATCAATGAGCGAAGTAGTATTAAAAAAACGGGAAAACTGTGCGTAAGCAGTAAACATTTGTCACAGCTGGTACTGTGGGTGCATAATATGGCACGTGAGATGAGCTGGGGGGGTTTCTTCATGAATATTTGTACGCACACAAAACAATGCTCTCGACTAAATTTAATTTTTTTCTAGCATCTGAAGTTGTAGAATGTGTTGATGTATTGTTTAATAGGAGTGTAGCCGCGAGCAAATGCCAGTACAAAACAAAGTGTAACAAGAACCAAAGGAGTTTTACTCTACATAGCATAAACAAATGAGGTATTAAATAGTCCTGTTGACGTTGATCGCAAAATGATTGGCTGGCTAGGACAAGTGCTACCGTTTAGTTAACGTTCACGTAGCGTGAAAGTTCTTAAGTTCAGTAAACGTTAAGTTAATTGAACTTTAAGTTAGCTGCATTGTAGCGTACATCCCAAACGGGTAGTAAGACACGCGGCTAAAACAAATTAGAAGAAACTGCATCGTGGTGGCTTTCATTTCAAAACACTTAAGTTACTTTCATTTCAAAACACTTAAGTTACCTTGCGTAAACGTTGTTGATCGCTTTCCCGGTATTGGAGGTGGGTGGGCTAAATATGTACTATTTGATTACCTTGAAGGGAATCAAGCTTACTTTGCTTGGTTCCACATGGTGTAATAAATATGTAGGGTAATTAGTAAAGGTAAGACTGCTACCTTTCAGGGGGAACGAAGTGTACCAAAAATTAATAAATTGACACACACAAAATGTCACCTTTTTCATCTTGTTTGTAATCCACCTGGCCTCTAATTGTGTAAGAGATCATTAAGGTATTATTCAGTGGCGTATTCTGAGAAAATTAATAGGTATGCTGTACTCTAAGAGTTTCAGGGAAGATTTGGTGGACGAGGACCCTCAACCACTGTTGTCCAAGAACATAAAGGGATTACTTAAAGGGAAATATTTGAAGGTGTGTGCCCATAGAGCAGTGGTTCTTGAACATTATTATTTACCCTTAACCTTATGCTATATTAGTAGATGTTGATCCCCCCCTCCCTACTCCCATATTTTCTCTTTTTTTATTTATCCATAACAATGATTACCATCCACTCAAAATGTAATAAAAGTAACTCCATGGTGTCAGCCCGCATTTAGGCTATACCTACCGAGTGGCTACCAAACTGTTTGATGAATTAGTGCCAACTCTTGTGGATAGAGGGTATCATGTGGTCAGCACAACGAGGCCTCCAGCCATTAAGCTCGGCTTTCTATACCGGAACCACTACTACTTTATTCAAGTAGCCCCTTATTTATCCACACTAGGCTGAGTCTAACCTGTTCCAGAAGAAATTTTCTGCGTCTGACTGTGGAAATTTTTTCTTACACACTTGGTCTCCTTCATTGTATTCCATCGGTCTCCTGCGTAGGCTGTACGTGTGGGCATTCTTTGTGTGAGCTGCTTCCAATTTTTGGCTCACTATCTTTTATATTTTCTTTAAATTCTCAAGCCGCCTTCCATAACTAGTGGGGTCTTCCACCTCTGGAACTTGATTAGGGTAGTTGCGTAGATCCACCTCTTCATTGATTGCGGTCAACTCCCGACCAAAGTTCAAAAACGCTGGGCTATACCTCGTTGTTTCGTGTTTAGCTTACCTGAGAGTGTAACCAAACCTTGCCATATTCTGATCCCAGTGACGGTGATTTTCTCCGACGTGTCGCCCGCAACATGGGTCCAAGTGTCTTGTTGAGTCGTTCAGTGGGGTTGGCTTGAGGATGATGTTTAGCGTTGTATAAAAGTTTTATCTTGTATCCTTCTGCTAATTCTTTCATTCTCTTCCCGGTAAATTCAGATCCATTGTCACATATCACATAGGAAGGAACCCCAAAAATCATTAAAACATCTTCCTCCAACTTCCGGGCCACTGCCCTAGCAGTAGCTTCTTCCAGTACGGGTAGTTCCCCTGTTTTTCACTAACTTCTTTCTTCATCTTCGCATACCATCGGTCCTCTTCTTGTTTTTCTTCTAAGGTATCCACCTGGTGCACTTCTACATCTTCAGTGGTCGGGAATGACATGTTCTTTTCCTTTTCAGTGTACAAAAGAAAACCTGTAGGGTTGTAAACGGAGGGCCCAACGAGCGAGTCTGCCATTCGGATCCTTTAAGTTGTGAAGCCATAACCAACTATAATGGTCGGTTATTACCATAAAATGCGTCCCTTCCACATAAGGCCTAAATTTCTACACTGCCCAGATAACGGCTAGGCATTCTCTCTCCGTTAAAGAGAATTTTTGTTCAGCCCTACCTAGCATTCGACTGGTATAAGCGATCACCTTTTCAACCTTCTCATCTTGTTGACTAAGAACGGCGCCTAGTCCCACTCCTGACGCATCACATGAAATGGTAAAGGATTTTGTGAACTTTGGACAGGTCAGAATTGGTGCTTTGATTAAAGCACTACGGATATCCTCAAGGGCCTCCTGAGCTTCCTCCATCCACATGAACTTCTGTCTATTCTTTAGAAGTGAGGTAAGTGGATACATTCTACAAGAGAAGTCTGGTATAAATCGGTGGTACCATGCTGCAGTACCACAGAATTGCCTCACCGCCTGTTGGTTCTTAGGGACAGGTATCTGGATTATGGCCTGAACCTTTTCTGGATCCACCCACAGTCAACGCTGATCCACAATGTACCCTAAGTATCGTAGCTCGGGATGGCAAAGATGACAGTTTTCCTGATTTAAGGTGAGCTTGGCAGCATTCAGACGTTTAAAGCACTCCCCGAGTACCTCTAGATGACGTTTAAAAGTGGAGGTCACAACGATGATGTCATCAAGGTACACGAACACATATGGTTCGAGGTCCGCACCAACTACTGAATCAATAAACCGCTGCCACGTGGCAGAAGCATTGTGTAGCCCAAATGGCATTGCAGTAAACTCAAATAAACCTCGGCTTGGTATGGTAAATGCAGTATTTTCACGACTATCCGGAGCTAAAGGGATCTGCCAGTACGCTGATTTTATGTCCAGAGATGATAGATAATGAGCATCCCTTAATCTATCAAGTATGGTCATCACTTGGGGCAGAGGATATGCATCCCTCTTGGTCACCGCATTGACCCGACGGAAATCAATACAGAATCTCTTTGACCCATCCGGTTTGTCTAGAAGCACAATAGGAGAGGACCAGGCACTCTTGGAGGTTACCACCACTCCCAGTGACAGCATTTGGTCTAGCTCCTCATTCACTAGTTGAAGTCTAGCCGGAGACATGGGATAGTATCTCTGCTTGATAGGGCTAGAAGTGCCGGTATCAATCACATGTTATACGAGGTTGGTACGTCCTAAAGTGTCACCTTGGTTCTCAAACTGATTCTTGATAAATATGTCTAACTCCAGCTTTTCTTCTGGGCTCAAGTGTTCTTCTGACTTCAATCCTTCCTGAAGCTCTATTGCCGCAATGGACGGTCTCCCATGTGAAAACTTCCAGGTCCTGTTGTAGATATCGGTCACAATTTGCATTTGACCCCAGAAATCGATTACTAAAATAACTGGTTGTCTTAAGCTAGGTACGACCAAAATTGAAAGCTCCCTGGTTCTTCCTTCCACCGTTACAGGTACCGTTAGGTGACCCGTCACCATATGCTTCTTTGAATCAGCAGTCTCAATCCATTTATCCCTTATAGGAGTCAGTCGAGCTGAAGTCCCCTGTAGCAGCTGTATCCCCGGTTGTCCTAACACAGTATGTGAGGCACCCGAATCTAGAAGAGCTCTTACTTTCTTACCATATAGTCGTATATCAAGATAAGGTCGTGCATCTCCTGGAAGTGATTTCAACAAGTAATTTATATTAATCTTCTCTACTTTCTTACCCCGGGAGTCCACTTGAGGGTCCAGGTTGGCTCCCGCACCTAATAGTTTTTTTGTTCTGATTTGATTGACATTTCGGGCAGTTTGCCCGGATGGTGTTTGGGTGACCAGATCCATAGCAAACTCTCCTCCTTGCCTGATTACACGTAGCATAACGATGCCCGGTCAGTCCACAATTCCAACATGTGGAAACCTGATTACCCGAAGAAGTTTTCGAGCCCAGACTGGCTAGTCTTCCACTTGAGGCTTCTCGACGATGAACTGAATCTGAATAGGCCAAGTCCGGTTCTAAAACCTGACTTCTTCTCAATAATGGTCGGGGTATCATAGACCTTAGACGCCCCCTTCATCTTTCCGCTCCATGAAACCTAGATCTTCCAGACTGGCGATATTAAACCAGGCTAATCGATCTTGAAGATGGGGATGAAGATTATTCATTATTTGCTGAAGTCGAGTAGGCTCTGGTATATTGACGGACAGTCTCCCATAGAGACCCTCAATGGCTGCTAAGAACATGTCAATGGATTCGTTCTATCCTTGCATCCGGTTAAATATCTCTTGTTGCAGCCTAAAGTCAAAGTCCGGTGAACGGAAGACTATCTTCATCTCCGTACACAACTCCCTCCAACTGTTGATTCCAGGCAACGTGGATCTGTACCAAATGAGCGTGGGCCTCGAAAATAAATCCACTGCCGACTCAAAAAGCTCTTCATAGCTAACCCCACGGGCTCATCTAAGCTATTCGACTCTTTCCAAGAATGCCGCTACACTTTGCCCCAACTCGTTATTAAATCTAAGTCCCCATTTATACACCTGTATTGTCTTGACCCTAAAAGTGCTACCAGAAAGTGAAGAGACATGTTCCTGTTTTTAAAGCGCCCTTCCCCAGGATGTGTAGGTACTGGCCTATTCCCATGTACACGACTCTCGTGCTCCGCCAGTGTCGCCACTTTCTACTTTTGCTGGATGTGAAGTGAAGGTCTTGTTGTTTGGGTTTGTTGAGAGAAATCCCTAGTCCTCGTCACTTGTGGGGTTTCCCCAGCCAGTGAAGGATCATATTCACCCTAGTTGGTACTACATCTGAAGCTTCTCTATCTACTACGCTAACCAAAGAGTCTATCAGCCCCTTGGTATGATTTAGCAGCTCAGCCTTCCTTCTCTCCGGTTCATCATCAAGAGATGCAACAATAGGAATGCGTTCAGTTCTTAAGAGCAGATGATGAAGTCTAGCAGAAATCCTACTATATTCATTGTCCTTCCCATCTCCCTCATTATTCTCAATTAGCTGGTTTAAGTCTGCCAATCTCGTCTCACACTCTTCCAGTTCTTGCTCTACATTTAAACTGTTGGCAACGGCTTCATCTACTTTAACATTCATGTTCTGAAAATTGAAAAATGACACCTGGACACGGGAATCGAACCCGGGACCTTCGGCTTAGTACGCCAATGCTCTTACCACTGAGCTATCCAGGATTCGTCCCGTTCCCATGGTCATTCTTCACTCTTCACTCATAGTTTGAGGCAGAGTCTATGATGGACGTGTGGAAGACGTCAGCTTATAAGTATGTGATTATATAAGCTCACAGTCATCAGACAACGCAGCCACCCGTGACTCGGTAATTGGCTTATTGCTGCCATTTGGCAATTATATTATAATTGTACAGAATTGCATATATCACTTTAACATTGTTTGAAAAAACTTGGGATAAACGTTTCCTCAACTCCCCCATATTCCCATCCCAAGATAACTCTCTTATTTTCAGTTCATATTCGACTTCCGATTTACGAAGATGATAGGCGTTCATGTTGACAGCTGATATAAAATTCCACAATGACACCGACAAGTTCATGAACACAGACCCATAAATAGGGTTACCTCACTTAACACTGAATAACAAGGGTCTAGCAGTTCAATTAAATTCCCCTTAACTAAAAAAAACCAAAGCTCCTCGTGGGCCGCACGTTGGTAGCCATTTGTCACATACCGCGTCGCATCAGTGAAGAAGGGCGTGGTCCTAGAGCTATTGGCAATGGCCCCCCTATATTCAAGGTCGACCCAGGAGAATGTTGATTGTTGGGTGCCACCTCGTTGGCTATAGTGAACATGAACATTAACGAGGAATTCGTTCAGTCACCAGATGTAGATATGAAGATCAACATTACCCCGAGAAGGTAGACCCGGACAAATAAGAAACCTCTCGGTCATGGATCAACTGCTTGGGTGGATACTATGTTCTCCATTTAACCCCTAGGCCTTCATCGGCTTACCATGATCACATCTGCCATACCTGATAATTCCTAAAAGTAACGAGAGTTATCCCAACCCTGGAAAATGAGTCCCTAGCGTCACTGTAATAGTTAACAACAACAAAAATTGTTCCATAAGTCCCCCCTGGCTTATGGAACAATTTTCCACACAAAAAATCAGGCTATAAAAAAATATTCCTTATCTCAATTTTAAATTAACATATTATTTTGGTTAAAACATTTCCAATTAAATGTTTTGTTAAGCCTTCGTCTTAATCTCATTAGACGATAGATTCAAGTTCTAAGCATGAATGAAATGTGTGAAGCATATAATTATTTAAATAGTGAAAATATGAGTCTAAACATCAATTGGTTAGTTTAAAATAAATAATAACCTACTTTACCAATTTATCAAGGAAAACAATTTATTGACTTTAAACATATTTCAGGAAATATAAACATTGGGAGCTGCGAGTGGCCACTGCAAACAAAAATTAAAGTGCACATCTAAACTAAACCTAACGCTACTCTACCATCGGCACAGCAGTCCCTTTCTAAAATAGTGCCACCTATAGTCCATCTTCAAATACCAGCGTATTTGCGAGAGAGAAAAATAACACAAATCTAGCACTTAGCGGTCTATGCGAGTCCTGCGCGTAACCATACACTCCACGTAGAATCCTCAGGAATGTCCAGTTGGTCGGCCACCCGTGAGTGCCTCCAGTCACTAGCCCCGGGTATGCAACCAGTGCAGGAGTACAGCTGATGGGGCCCGTGGTTGACCGTACACAGGCCAGGAACCAAACTCCCGACACACAATGTCGAACCCAGACCCCCTGCCACAAAACTTCGCTCCAAATCCTCCCCACAGAGACAGAGGGTCTTCACAACCCAGATGTTCTAGTCCACCACACGTACACGAATCCGTCCCGCGAAACACTGACCCAAACTCTTTTCAATATTACTCCACCACAGTTCACCGATTAAGTTCTCACGTCAGCCACGGATAGTTCATAGCGCCACGTGGAGGAAGTAGGAACTGTTAACGTCCACGCATTCCAGGAGGCATCCGACTATTGTAGGCATGCACCACAATAAACAAAAAAAATTATTTAGCGGGCCAGGCTAAATATCGGAGTAGAGGTCCACATTCTTTGATGGTGACCTGGCGGTCTAGGGGTAAGGTGTCAGACTTCTGTACTGGCGGCCGGGGTTCAATCCTCGGTCCCAGCACAGACTTATCTGATTACCAAACCCCTCCTTCACCTATGACATAGACATCTTGTGAATGTTGGGAATGCCAGGCCTCCACCGTGGTTCGGATTCCACGTTAAACTGTAGGTCCTTCATTTCATCTCACAGCTTCTTTCAGATGGTCATTGTGCCACGCATCTTTTTTGATTATTTTCCCACCAAAGTAGATCCACACATATCTTTCGTGCACTCAACTATGGCCTCTTTTATTATGTTTCAACCACGCTCTATATCATTAGCATTTATCTCAACATTCCATGCATGATCTTGTAAAGTTAATTTTTTCTTCAGCAATCTTTCATCAATCTCACTTTTTTTTTATTATGCAGCTTTTCCACTTTCACTCCTACTTGCGTGATACTCTTGCGATGCTTCCACACAAAATTATTACTTAATTAAACTAATGAGTCCATAAGGAAAGTGATACGTTCCACCTACAGTGGCCCCGTGGTGCTGAGTGACAGTTCACAGCTGACTTCTGACGATCAACATTTAGGTATATACCTAAATTTTGACTGTCAGAAGTGAAAGATGCTAAACAAATGTTTTTATAGATGATATGGTTCGGCGTAGGTATACATAGTTTGGTCTGGTAACTTTTCAAAGCCGTAAGCTGTGAGCTGTGAGCTGTCATTCAGCACCAAAGAAGCCATGGGGCTACTGTACAGCTCCACACACAGCCCTGGTATTCTCTATTAAACTTCTAGGTCTCTCAGCACACACCACAAAATAAATTATAATTCTCGGGCTGTATTAAACAATAAGCTTTAAATGAGAAATATATATATATATATATTTGAATAAAAGTTGTTTGTTTTTGAGAGGGCAAGGGCAGTGCTAGCTATTTTTGATTTGGGGAACGTCCTTAATTTTATTTCAAAGTCAACTTTGTTCTTTAAATTAAAACATGTATTTTTAGTAGCATTTAATTCTAAAAAAAAATCTTTGCATGGAACTTTTTTTNTTTTTTTTTTGCATCACCATTTTTGAGGAATAATATTTGGCTTGTATTTTTTTATAATAATTTTAATTCAATAACTTTATATTACATTATGTTATTCATTTTTAGGTTAAATGCAGTATTATTTATAAAATCACTTTAATGAATGTTCAAAATGATTACCATTTATTTAAAAAAAACAAGGTTGACCTTTAAATATTCTTGAGATGTTAATAAAATCCAAAATAGTTAAATAGTTAGTGCTGTTGACTTTTCTCCAAAAAAACAAACATCTTTTGTTTGAATTTTTTTTATAAAATGCTTTGTTTTCAGGATATTCTGGTGTCTCAATTTATATGCCTCAACCGTTAGCTTAGTGATGGGACCCTCAAATACTCAAGACCTTCAAATCCCTTGAATATTTAAGGATATTCAAGATTCGAGGATTCGAGGAAATGTTGGATTTGAGATTCAAATCATTAAAATATATTTTTCAATTTTTCGAGTTAATTTTGTTTTAGAGCTATAATACTGCGTTTTGGTGATTCAGAACATTTATAATTATAGGGTGAACTTAATAACCAGACCCCAGACCAGTAATTTAACACTTGACTGAATGTATGAATGTTATAGTGAATGGATTAACTTATGAGAAAGAATGTTAAAATTTAGTAGGCCCTAGCTCTTTGTATTTTCTATTATTCTGTTTCGTTTATATTTTCTCTCATAATCATTATTTTTGTTTCAATATTTTTATAAGGATTCGTACTCGAGATTCGGGATCCGAAGGAAAATGGGTGATTCGGATTCGTAAAATAGGGATTTGATCCATCTTTATATATAAATAAGCTGAACGTAGCCCCTGAGATGTTTTAGTGAATACTCGGGGGTACGCGTACCCCAGAGTGAAAACCACTGTCTTGGACCATGACGATCAAATAGACTATGCAACTATGCGTACATCCTATAAAGGTGGGTTGCCTACTCAGTCCATCTCACGGCGAGGTGCTTGTGAATTTTGACTAGCAATCCAGATGTTTAGTGCCAAGCTTAACCCCCTGATCGCAGCACTGTTACTGTACAAATCTTATAGAAGGACAGGGAAGTTACTAGATCTAATTTTCCGTCGTCATTCATCAGATCTTACAATATGCAGTTGAACTTTTAAATATATATGATAAATAACTATAGAATCGTATAATTCTAAGTTTATAGTTATAGTAAAATGCTATCAATGTTAGCCTAAATAGAACTTTGATATTAAAAAAACCTTCTTATGAAAATTTGATTGTATACTGTTATAAAACTATATAAATGTTACTCTGCACCGCACAAACTTTCTCTCGCTTTTATCTTAATAATAATAATAATAATAATAATAATAATTAGCACCGCGTCTTACTACCCGTTCGGGTTATACGCTTTAAGTACTAATTAAGCTAATAGATTAGGAATTGGGAAGGTTGAGTTAGAGGAAATGAACCCGCATTTGCGTGGAGGGAGAGTGGAAAACCATTTAGGAAAAACCACTCCCAGTTCACCCGACCGAGATTCGAACCTCGATCTCCGCGTCCTCAGCAGTCGAGCTCAACACGACAAGCGCGTTAGCCAACTACGCCACCGAGGCGGGTCGCTTTTATCTTAAATTATATATATTTATTTGATAGTAAGATTATATCTTCTTGTTCATTATTTTTATTCCCTTCTTATTTTATATACATTTTAGTTTTTCTACTACAACGACGAAATGTTTAGGAGATTTTTCACCATCTTCAAGTCTGAGGAAAACCGATGTTATTTCAAATTATTGCATAAAAATGTGTTATAAAGTTATGAATTTAAAAAACTAAACATTGGAAATAAAAATAGTTAAAGAAACTATAATGTGATACACGAAATATTAAATGGATAATAATTTAAATTAACAAGTTTATAAAGTGGGATGATCAACAATATATATATATATAAAGCTACCAATATTAAGAAACCAAATTAAACCATTGAAAACATGGATAGTGTTGTTAATGTGACACAAAGTGTTATTTATATGATGAGTAAATAGAGAAATTATATTATTGTGATATTATTATAAGATAAGGCAGATGCATTTACGGTGTTAATCTTCTTGATTATGATTCGAATTGATTTAAGTTGGGACGGAGGGATAGCAAGTGTTGTTTGAACAGGGATTATTTTTTTAGTTTGACATGTTGAGGCAGCTTTCTAATTGTGTCAATGAGGGACTGATTTTCAAAATGTGTTTGCTCATTCAAAATTTTGTCGTTGTTCAGAATAGCTGTTTGGATGTGTAGATTTTCAGCTCTGTCCATTTTGAGAACTTTAGAAGAGGATTGTAAAAGTTTCATACATGTTTTGATTGTTTAGCCGAACATTTAAAACTTTCCGGTCATAAACCCACACAGGCAGTAAAAAAAATAGACTATTGGAATAACTATTCAATAATAATTTCTTCTTTGAAAGCCAAAATGGGTTTTGCGAGGTTCTAATACGCAAACAGCGGCTACAGATCTAATGATTAATATCCACGTTTCAATGGATAAGGTTGAACTAGGCCTAGGTCTGTTTATTAATTTGACTAAAGCCCTGTACACTGTGACTCATCAAATACTTATCAATAAATTGAAGCGTTTTTAAATATATAAAGCAGTGTTAACATGGCTTTAAAATTATTTAAATACCAGATATCAAAGAGTCACGATCCAAAATGAAAAAGGTGATACATACTTTAGCGAGTTTAAGCCCATAACATGTGGTGTTCCACAAGGATCAGTTCTTGGACCAATTTTGTTTTTAATTTACATAAATGATGTACAGGAAGCTGCACTGAAAGGTCACATACAACTTTTTGCAGAGTACACATGTTTATATTACGAAGATGAAAACTTAAATTATTTACTAAATAATGTTAGAGCTGACATCCCTCCTTTGCTAGACTGGATGTATACAAACAAACTCTCGATTAACATTTAAAAAAACACTAAACTAATATTATTTTCCAAACCAAAATGCCATCCTCTTGAAAATAATAAAATATTTATGGAAAATGAAATGCTTGAGTTTTTATATTCCATAACATCTCTGGGTCTAACTATCGACAAGCATCTGCTTTGAGAAACACACATTAACAATATTATATAAAAAAACTAATCCCTGTCGCTGGATCTATAAGTAGGTATGCATATCTATTAATGAATTCCGTTAAATTTTCCCTATATTACCAATTGGTTCACTCGCATTTAATTTATATGAACAATGTCTGAGGTCATGTAACAAATTCAAGACTAGCTCCAAACTAGAATAATTAAAGACATTGCCATTTAATACATATAATTTTCTGGAGATTTATGCAAATCTAGAATTAATTCCATTCAAAAAATTGATTATTTATCGTATACGTATCCATGTTTATCAAAAAAATACAAACAGGCTAAAATCTACATCTATTCTGGAATACTTAAGCTCTGTTTACAACACAAGAAATACAATGAAGTTATCTCGTAAGTATTTTAATATAGTCAAATATGGTACTAACTCGATACTAAATAACATAATCATACTGTCTAACCCCATACCAACAGAAATTTAAAACATATCAGAGTTGTCAAACTGTAAAAAAAACGCTACACATTATAGATTAATAATAAAACACATTAAATATAGTTTTACCTGTTGTATTTATTATCACTAATTAGACTTTTCTCATTTTATATCACGTGTTGTTAAGATTTAGTTCCAGCCTGTTATGTTTAACACAACTGATAGAACTTATTCTCTCACTCTCTATATCTATGTATGTGTGTGTGTCTATGGATATGTATGTATACATTTGTATATTTGTGTAAGTATTACGTGTGTATAATGCATATTATAGACATAGCTCCAGCCGGTTATTTTTCTTATAAAGTATTGGCAGTGTATTGCTTTCCTTTTCACTATAATTTCGTAAAATAGTATTTTGGTTTTAATTAGTAGATTGTTTCACTCTTGTTTTGCCATTAATCAGCTCATTTATTTTTTAAGCATTCTTCATAATTTCTTATTTTTCACTTAATCACATAAAAAAATCTATACATAATTCATAATACAGAATAATTAGGAAGTAATTAAAAGTAAAACTGTATAAAAAATGTTGGTGTAAAACTCATAGTTCCCGAGTGAGCAAATGCTCTTCAGATTATGTATATACAAACTTTTAAATAATAATAATAATTAATGATTATCTATCAAACTACACCGCGTCAACAGGCAGTTGTGCCTCAAGGTCACAACACGTCTTTCAGCAGGAATAACAAATACTCTTCCTTGAGATGGTATCACGTTTGGCAATATTTTCATTCACTAAATCAAGTAGTTATTCAATGAAACCGCAGCCATTTTATAGTTTTAAAAAAAAGAGCTTGTTTGGGTACATTCTGTGATTCATAAACATGTGAAACTGTCCTATTGAGAGACGGTTCGATCATGTGGGGTGAGTCCTTCAACGTCTCTTTTGACGAGTTTTTTTTCTTGTTTCCTCCAGCAAATTAAGTCCTGCAATACATCCGGAATTTACTGTACATCTTAGATTTTACTTTATTCTGCATTGAATTGCAGTGCACAATGAAAGTCATCTTCAGATTCTCAGTTGTGAATGATCGGTGATTATCGGCCAAGAGGTTTTTGTACCTGTAGAAGCTGCGCTTTACATCCACGTATGTTATTGGAGCATACTTGAAGTATGGAATGTCACCCGGCAATATGTCCTCTTCAGTGTCTTCTAAAGAGTCACTTTTACCGGTGATTATGTCAGCAATTTTACACACTGTTTTGAATCCCGAATTTTTTATTAACACATTATGAAGTTTTGCACACACTGCTTCTCCAATGTTGACTGAAGTTTTCTTGAGGTTATCCTGTAGTTTTGTGATAAGAGCAGTAGCGTCAGACAATGACACACCTTTCTTTCCTAAGTTTGTTATGGTTAGGTCTAAATACTGAAATTAGCCTTGATATAAGCCAAGTTTCGCTCAATTTTGCAATCTGAGAGCGTATCTTGTGAAATCTTGATAAATACGGCCTCTTCACAGTCAAATCTATTCCCAATTGTTTTAAAAGCACAAATATGGCCACAATAATAGGAACACACATGAAGCCATGTGCACCTTTGTGTAATTATTGGCTGAGGTGGTGCCACCATCTTGAAATCAAGTACTATAGATGGCGCTTTCAAGAATACTTTTTTAACATTTGACACTAGTAGTGGTTGAATTGAGAGTTCCAGCGCACTTTCTCCCATAAGGTTTAACATTGATCCTCACCGCACCTCGTGAAGTGATCCT
>CABFVX010010300.1:0-14624 GCA_902151425.1 Timema shepardi | reverse complement strand
ATTCACAAGATGTCTTGTCAGAGGTGAAGGAAGGGTTTGGTAATCAGATAAATCTTTGCCGGGACCGAGGATTGATCCCCGGCCGCAATTACAGAAGTCTACACCTTACCACTATACCACCAGGTCACCTATATTTATATAGGCCTACATTATTTTATAAGATTGTATTTAAAAAATTAACCAAACAAAGCTCATATAAGTAGGTTTGTACCGACATCCATTTTGTAATCGACCTATAAAAACTTATTCCAAATTATATTGAAATGGTTACATGACAATCATCATGATCTTCCTTTCTCTTCAATCGCCAGTCATTGGCTACATAACAAGTTCAAAAACGCCTTACTTTGAATACATGTTGTGGCGAAAACACTTATTTTGCATTGCAAATTAGTTTAACCATAAATTTGGTTACGTAATTTTGTAAAGTACTTCCTTTTCATTGTCCAAGGTGATCTGTAAAAAATGGACGACAGTCCACTGAAATAAATGGTATGGAACTTCGCATGGACTTTCTCAATCTATTGTTTAAAAATGGAGATATTTACTCAAAACTCGTAATATATGTGAAATGAAATAATATACACTAGCAAACACAAGCATAAATTGCACTATATTTATGTAAAACATTTTTTAGTCCCGATATTAAATTCTACAATTTTGTTTTTAAATAATTAATGTCCTCAATTGTATATTTGGACTTATATAAAAGATCAATATTGGGTCGACAAGGATCATCACATCGTATGAAAATTTTAACTTCCGGTTAAAATTTTCGACATTTTATTATTTGTTGCAAATCTTTATGCCATCGCATTGCTATTAAATTTTTCATTTATAAATTTTGACCATTAAAAAATTTAAATACTGACTATTGAGTCTAAAATGGAGATAGATCATTGTTGTACAAACATTTCTACTAAGAGGTTTGAGGGAAAAAACTTAAACTTTTTGAAAGACTTACCTATATTTAATGACTCTATGGCATTAGAGAATTATTGCGTTAAAACTTAATCAGTATCTCTTTACAACTAAAGCTCACAAAATTGTATTAATATATTTGCCAATATATCAGAAAGTTTTTTATTTTTAATAGTACTGCAATTTTGCAATGAAAATTGATTTAGTATCTCAAATAGTAGCGGAGATATGTAAGTTTATGCTTCTGTAAAGTGCCCTAAAATAATTTTCATGGGAAAATGAAAATCGCCAATTTATTTATAATCTTAATAAACGTCTAGATACGAATTTTAATCAAAATCTTTAGAGCAAATTTTAAGAAAATTGATTTTTTTAAATCTGTTTGCCCTTTATTAAGATTCTGATAGACACCTACTAATTACTATATAAGAACAATAAAGTTGTGCACTCTTTTGCTTAGAAAATATGCATGGTAACAACATGTGGTTTTTTGTATTTTATTAAACCTGTAAATTTAAAATAAACTATATTAATAAAAAAAGTTGTAAGTTAATGTTTACTTTTTTACAATAAGACGTAATTTCAATTAAATTTCAATTAAATAAAGCATGAAATACAATAATATAGTTTTGAAGTTATCATATTATTATAGAGAATAAGATAATGTTCTATCATACACGACTAATATTTATAATACAATAATTGGTACAAAATTTGATATTTTCAAATTAAATCATATTTAAACTGATGAAAAAGTTCGGTAGCTGCATGGTAGATTGCTCTGTCTTCGGAAGCACCTCTCCCTCTCCTCCCTAACCATTTTTGTCATTCACTATCATTTCATCTCCTTTTTTTTCTATAAGCCATTCTTCTCCCTCCCCCCCTCTTCCCCTCAAACATTTATTTCCCCTTCAGGTAAAACCCTTGGCTGGACACTAACTGTCTGGCACCTTGTTACTACTATTACCTCCAAACCTCAGTTTTTGAAAAATTTTCTTTTGATGTATTTGCATGATCTATACCTATAAGCTTATTTATAGAGTAGGTTTTATTCTGTTTACCTTATCAAGAATTTGTGTAACAATCTACAGTGTTTCTTTGATTAGATAAAAACTTTTTGTATAGAAATGGTATTTTTTAAACAAAGAAAAATATTTTAGGCAATAATCCCGCAAGGGAAACAAAAAATATGTGTTACTCAGCAGGAAACCAGCTAAAAGGAAATTAAAACACTTGGAGAAACACTACCAAAGGAAAAAGCGAGTAAAAAAATAATTCTGATTTTGTTACAATTTTGTATAGTGTTGGTTACATATGTATTACCCGCACCAGTGGCTGAGTAGACTAATATGCTAGTATAACATTGCACTCTATCGCTGTTGTCGGTGAGGTCGAGGTTCGAATCTCGTCTAGGTGAATTAGAGGGGCTTATCATATGTGATTTATCAGTGGTTTGGCCATTCTCTCTATGCGCTAATGCAGAATCACTTCCTCTCAACTACCTTGGTAACCAACACGGAAGATATAAATTATAGTTTGTGGGTCATTTATAAAGTATATTGTATTTTAAATATAAATGCTTTACAAAAAAAACATTTAACAATATTATTTACAATATGCCCGTTCACACGTTCGGTTAATCAATTAAAATTATACAAACATTATTATATGGAATAGGTTAATTACATAAAATAGTATGTAATAAATTAGTGTTAGGGTTATTTTTTGTCATTAAATCTAAATATATCCCCGGATATCATGTGAATTTCTTGGATGTGATTACGAATACAGATTGGGGTCCTACGGATGTGGATGTTATTTTCAACATCTGCGCCGGAGTTTACTGACATTACAGCTATAATGTTTGCTTGCGTTTGCCTATTTATTTTAAGACATAGTCCTAATCAGTATTTAGTAGATCACATGATAATAAAAGCGTGTAGGTTACTTTGGTTAACATTTTAAGCTATAATGACACTAAATTTAACAAATTATGTTTATTTAAGATTCGCATGGATACTTACTTTAAAATAAAATTGATTTTGTCTACTGTATTTCTTGGAAAAAAAACCTAACAATAACATACGGTTTTTTCATTCAATTTAATTTTTAAACGGAATACGAATAATTGCACTAAAAAAATGCAATTTAAAATATACTTTAATACAATATATATAATTTTATTTAAAAATAGATAAAACTTTAAATACAAAAGTATAGTTCAACATTAAGCCTTTTGCTCTGACAAGTAAGAGGATTTTCACATACAAGACAGCCAAATTATGATGTATTAGACTACTAACTTGACACTATGGTGATAGAGGAGGTGAAAAAGGAGAGACTAGACGAAGAGACCAATCATTTTTTGTTGTTGTTAAAAGATTTATCTATGAAATGTCAAGATTTAATATATTAAAATGTCCCACAAGTGGAAGCTGTGTACCTAATTCAACCCTCTAGATTGTGGAGAAGTGGGTTAAATAAGGACTCTGGTCCACGCAAACAAACTGCCATTTCATGAATGCATAGACAATTAGGCCACAAAACAATTGATATAACATTCTCTATCAGACATCATCCGTAGACTATGTCACTGCATTTTACATAATAGGCATCTGTATTGGATAACTTGTTTAATCTATTAGTGTATAAATGTACATGGTCCCCAATGGAGAACAAAACAAGTATGCCAGTGAGTGTACCTCCCCACCCCTTTCTCTCCCCTAAGAACTTCATGATGATCTTTGGTGTGGGTGGAGGGGGCCTACGTTCCTTCGTTGGAGGCACGCCACTAAGAAGATTTTCATAAAAGGATATGACTCTCATGTTTAATTTTTTCACCCTTAATTTAATTTATCATCCATTATTTCTCCACTACTCTCACCAAGCCATGACCTCTAAATGAACTTGCATTCCCTGTCTTTTTTATTTTATTTCATCTCATTAGTTTTGAGTTACTTTTATTATGATGTTTTTACGTTAATGGCCTCTTAATGTGTCGACACGTCGTTAAAACATAATAATAATAGTTATTTTAAACTGACAATAAAGTACAGTTTAAATATGTTACTATAATGCCAACTATTGCTTCATTATTCAAACAACTTTAGCCAGGATCTTTAGTACCTTCTACTCCTTCCTCCATCATTGCTCATTTAATCACAGGTTGAGAAGAAAAGTAACAAACAAATTATGTTTTTTTAATGAAATCTGAAGAAAAAATACGCTTGTTTTAAAATGGTAATGGTTGTTTAGTATGTAAACAATGTTTCAGTATGCTCATTTTAAACCCATCAAAGATGAATGCTATTTTTTTTAACGTTAGATTACTTAATCTAGTATTGAATAACCTACAGTTTGGAACTATCGATTTTATTTCATGTTTTTGAAACAGTTTGAATGAAAAGTAGTTAAAGTATTGTAGTCAGATTATTGCTTATTCTCTTTACAAAATATATATTTAAAGTAGTCCATTTTACAATTTCATAATCCCCCCTGCCCTATTTTAACATCTACAAATACTAAAAGTGATTATTTAACTTACAGTTTCAATTCTAAAATAATATGTTTGAGTATACTAACTCTAATTTAATACTGGCTAAACTAAGGATACACACGCAACTTCCTTTGTAAATTATTGTTATTAGTATGATTATATCATGACCATATTGAGAAAAAGTAATATTAAAACAACATTTTTCAACAGAAAAGAGTTCTATTGTTTGCACCAATCCAAGTATTTACTGGGATTGGCATGGTTAGTTTGAAACATAATTACAATTTATTTTTTCCCAGATTAAAACTCAATTTAGAAGAATCTTCCAATATTGTTAATCGAGCAAGTGGTTCACACCTCGGTGTTGATACTGGAACACAGTACGAAATCCATTTTGCTGGAAATATTGCCGGATCTTCACATTTTATTTCCAAACTATCTCTGGAAGAATCTGATTTGTCTCAAGTACACGATGATATATCTATGTTAGAGCATACTTTTCTTGTATCAAAAGTTCATGAAGAGGTCATTGATGCAGATCACATTGAACTACCTGGTAGAAGAATCGTAGATATTTCTCTCTTTAATCAAACAAATACAATTAAAGAGCCACCACTCTAATCAATTGTTCCTTTCAAGATATGTATCCTATGAAGAAAAGTGCTCTGGATTGAAATCACGAATTACTTTTAAATGTAAACTATGCAAATAGAGCAGGTTCTGTGGACAGATAAGCCAAATTTGAATGCAATGGACGTCAACACCGCCTGCGTATCGAGCACACTAACTACTGGTGGTGGACACGTACAGTTGGAGAAAATAACCTCAACACTTAATATTACAACTATTTCTTATAAAACTTTCCGGAAATATCATGACAAACTATCCGATGCTTTAGAGAAAACTGCACAACAAGAGATGGAGGAAGCTGTACAGTTAGAGGTTGAATAGGGAAAGAAGCGGGGTCAAGTAGACAAAGACGGTGTTCCCCTCTTGACTTTTGTGGCAGATGGTAGTTGGGCGAAAATATCATACCGTACCAATTACAGCTCCCTATCTGGTGTGGTAAGAACACATTTAATAATACTATCACATATTGTGTACTTAAATACTGTAGTGCGCTCTTTCAGCCTTAGTCAGTATAAATATTAGCTGTGGAGTCTTCGAGTATAGCAATGTGCCCCGCACATGAGTAGTAACAGAGGCATATTAAATATATAGGTATCTTTACTCTTTAAAATACGCTAATGTTTGGCTTTGTATTTAATCTCTATTGGCACTGATAAGTGGTTTAATTTTACATATTCATTTATCTTAAGTTTATAATAATAAAAAAATTACTAATAAGTACTTGGGAAAGAACGTAATTATTCTAATATACATATATGCATAATATATGTGTAATCAATACAATGTATTATGTATAACAAAATATGTATTATATTTAAATATATCTTTTACTATATACACAATGTAAGCTATATATATTATATAATACAATTATCGAATATCATAATTATATAATACTATGTCAATGATACATATCGATATTAAAGCTTATATTATACATATCATATCATAGAGTGGTTCTCAAACTTCTTAGCGACGTGAACTCCCTAACTAAGGAACAGCTGATTATGGGAACCCTTGATGTAGGATAAATGATGATTAAAAAAAGTTATAATACATTTATAGAATATTATAGGGTAAATTAGTCCCAATTGTTTAATTTTTTAGTCTCTTTGTTGTATATTTAACTTAAATAATAATAATATTATCCTTTTGTGCCTGGTATTAGTAAAATATGATATAATTGGCACGTGCTCAATCTATTCTTTGCGTTGATTTAAGAAAAACAAGTAGGCTTATTTTAATAGCTATATATTTATCTTAATTAAAATTAATTTTACATATTTATATAGACCTGAACTTATGGATGTTGTTAGGTGACTCGCTTTCCAACATGTCCGCATCCTTTCCGTCCTTTATCTAGAGTCTTTCCATGAGCCGTACCTCAGCACTCAACTAACGTTTTTCTCCCTCGAATTCCCCTGTCACATTCTTACAATTTCTTTATCCGTGAATAATAGAAACATTTCCCCCGACCCACTTTCACTATCCACTTCAATTATACCATCGTAACATTGTATATTCAACCTTAAAACTTCACATAATACACATATACCTATTCGTAAACATATCCTTTTAAAATTAAAAATATTATTCCAACATTGGCTACATCATCTCTCGTCGGGATTACATATGGGAAGGCATCTCTATTGTGTTTAGTATACACCATTGTTTAACCCTATTATATAAGATTTAAAAATAATATAAAGGTATTTCATGGATTCGTTGGACGATCTCACAGACCTCCTGGACGAACTTTGAGAATATTTGATTCAATACATAAAAATCACATATATAAATATTAATGGCATTTTGTAAAACATGTGTCTTATTTAAATCTTCCCTAAATGCATTCAATTGAATTTTTTTTAAATCATTATATTCAGGCTGCCATTGTTGGATTTTACACCCGAAAAGTAATATTCATTGGGGTCAAAAATAAGTATTGCATCTTATGCATACGTGCAGAAAGAGGAAAAGATGAACCTAAAGGTCACTTGTGTTACAATAATTAGGATACCAACCAGAGTTCAACAAGTATGGAGGCAGGGATTATACTCTATGGCTTTTTAACCAGTGAAACCATGTATGATGTAAGATATTCTAGACTTATTGCTGATGGCGACAGTAGTGTTTACAAGAAAATCTTGGATGATAGGCCTTAAAAGCATAATTGCAGTGGAAAAAGTTGAGTGTCGGAATCATCTTTTGAGAAATTACTGCAACAAAATAAGATAAATAGTTTCAAACCGTTCCAAAGGCCGTTTCCTCTTTGTTCTTCATTCGAAAGTTGCAAATAAGGTTGTCCATCTGCGGAATGCTATTACAATGGCAATAAAGCATCGAAAAAATACATTTGAACTAGATAGAGTCCATCAGCTGAAACTTGATATACTCAATGGTCCTGACCATTTGTTTGGAAATAATTCGAGATACATTGAGCGCAATTATTTTGGTGATGGAATAGAGAAACGCCACATGTCACCCACAGTTGTAGAGGATCTCAAAAATACGGGAATTTACAATATAATTATTATTGATGCTACTTCATACTTGGCCAATAATGCAAAAGGTCTTATTGAATATGTAGATAACAACGTTGCAGAACATTATAATCATGTAGCTGCAAAATATGTCGGTAGTAAACGGGTAATGTTTTCTCTTGGAAGGAACTATCAAGCAAGATATGCAGCAGTAGTGATCAAGCACAACAGTGGTTTGACACAGTACCAACTCCACAAAAGTATGTATGAAGAGAGTCCCGGAGCGTACTGCAAGTCAACAGAGATGCGTCGCAAAAGTAAGGTAGACACTCAAAAGATCAAGCTCCAAGATAAACCGACATGTGCAAAAAAGATTTTTAATCTTTGTTCGAATAGCGACAAGGACTATGGACTACGTGTGCAACGTCCTGATATGGATGACGTCCAATTCAAGTTAGAATATGATTATTTTATTAGTTCCTTAACCTTAAGAGAAGATGAACGAAAAGAAATTGAACACTTTACTATTCTACAAAGAAACAACGGAGAATGGCTAGAAGAAAGAAGAAAGCGGATTACAGCATCAAGATTTGGAACATTATCTAAAAGACGTCCACACACAGGCTGTGAGAATTTGGTTCAAGAAATTCTGTATAGCAACGGTTTATCAACTATATCCAGGGAGAATGGAGTATGAGTAAAATATGAAGAAATAGCACTTCAGGAAATAGAAGCTGCTAAAGGGTTAAAGTTAAATAATTGTGGTATGTTCGTGGATGAAAGTCTCCCATTCCTTGGGGCAACACCAGATGGTATACTCAACGATGGTCATGGTATTTTTGAAGATAAATGCCCACCTTCCATAGCTTCTATGCATCCAACAGAAGCAATACACCTGGATAAATTCGCAGTCCTCAAAGAAGATAATGAAATGATTGTCATGAACATAAGGCACAACTACTACTATCAAGTTCAAGGACAGTTACACATCATGAGAAGAAGCTATTGTGTATTTGGTTTATAGACACCCCTTGGCTTACATCTTGTGGAAGTGAAAAGAGACGATGGCTTTTGGCAGTCAGAAATGTAAGACCAGTTAACAACTTTTTTTATGAACTGTCTGCTTCCTGATTTGGTGTATCTAAGGTTCCCCAGGTCAATGCCCGTAAGGAACCCAATCTACATTATCACAGCTAAAGCAGAAGTGCAGAAAAAGAAGAAATAGGAAAATGGCACCTATATATGCGTTTTGATTTTAAACAATTAATAAATATAACTCTGCAATTTATAGAATTTATTGTGCGGTTCAGTTCATAATTACAGCTGGTGATTATTAAATTAAAGCTTAGAGTCTGACCAGATTATTTCCTTATAGTTATGTAATTATTTCAATTATTTTACAATTTTGTTTTAGTTAGTGTAAGCTATTAAGTCAATGAACCTATTATATCTTTCTATTTATGTAACTGTTCAATTGTTTTAGTAGTTTGTTTTAAATGTTGTAAGTGGTTGATAAAACTGACGTGTTTGCTTATATTGTTACCTTACGCTAAGCATAGTAAGTGTATAGACCTATGCATCTGTCTATATTTGTAACTATTCAGTATTTTTATTTATTTTATTGTTGTAAGTTGTTCATAAGAATGTAGTTTGTTACCTTTTACTAAATATTTCAAGTGCAATGGAGACTCGTGGAGTGTTTTAGGGTAAGCATAGCTAGTTAAATATGACCTGTTAAATGTCTCGCCCCGGGAAGAAATTTTGTTCACCCACCACCAATGAAAAAATATTGCCAAGTTAATTAACAGAACATTTATTTGTTCAGATAGGAACTGAGTGGGAAGAAGATTTCACTAGTATGGTTCTAATAAGCTTATATAAATATATGTAGAGAGGCTGGATAAAATTGCCATGTTTTTAAATGATTTGAATTCCATTGCTAGATTATTGGAATTACATAATTCATTGTTATGTAAATTAATTGCTGTATACCATACTCATGTAGTTTGTTTCACAGATTTCCAAATAATATTTGTTAAAATATTGTGTGTTATTCAATGCACAACGAATATTATAACATATCATAATAAATTTCAATCAATATTTTATGTACTCATTAATTTTACTGAAAGTCTATTATTGCCTATGTGATTAGTTATCATAAAAAATAATTTAATTTTTATTGGTTGATGATATATATATATANATAAAAAATAATTTAATTTTTATTGGTTGATGATATATATATATATATATATATATATATATATATATATTCAAGGGAGATATTCCATGTTCTTGCCTTATGAACGTGAAAAAACTAAAGCTATGTTAAGCAGTCATATTGAAGGAATTCTTAGGTTGGATTTCAAAGAGGAAAATGATCGTTTATACAACTAAAGTTAACTTTAGTTCCTAAATGTTAGGTGCAAGTTTGTTGACTAGTGTTTTTAGTTCAAATTAACTCATTGAAATGAAGGTTGTTGTTTTCTTTGCGAGAAGATGTTAAAATGCTTTATAGTTTTATTCGTATTTTATAGGTAAACAAGACCTTTTCGTACTGATAGCATTATAGCAGGATTAATTTCAAAGTTATTAAGAATCAGTAGTGCATCCAGGAATTTACTTTAGGGGGAGGGGAGCATGTGTGTCAAAGCTATTATTTCTGTCCCCCTAAATTATTCATCTAATTATTTTTTTAAAAATAAACTTTACAAACGTACACAAATAATACACACACACACACACACATACATATATATATATATATATATATATAAAGGTTGTTAAAAAAGTTTAGAAATTATGAATCTTGTGCACATTAACACGAGTAAAATAGGTTTAATGAGGTTACATTACTTCTACTTGTGTCAGTACGTCTGTAAACTCCAATAATAATAATAATAATAATAATATAAGAATAAGAGAAAATATAGCTCCATGAACCAGTTCACATAGAGGTAAAGGCAAGTTTGTATCCTAAAAATAAAAAAATAGGACGAAACTAAAATATTTTTTGGGTCTACATGGCACAAATGTATAACTTTATTACTAAAAAAAAGTTTTCTCCATGTTGTCCTTCCATTTACACACAAATGCCATATATTCGAATCGGGCCGTTGCGTGCTCTTTGAGGGATTCTTTGCGTTATTTGAATCGTCTGACAACCATTTTCAACTCGCTGTTGTAAGTCTAATTCAAATGGAAAACATTTCCTATATTATAATGTTTTTGTCAAAATATATTTACATGGTTAAAAGAATGAAAAAATGAAAGTTCTAACAGTATTTGAAAAGTAAATTAGGCATGAAGTGTGTACATTTTATTTAATTGAAATAAGATAAAAAAAACATTTTTTCGCCAGCTTTGGCCACTTTTTCTGACTCAATAATTTTTTTAAAGATAGTTTAAATTTTTTTAATTGTCTATCACCCAGAACAGAGTATGATTTTCACTTTGATTTTTTATATCTTCTGGACCAAATGGGGATACACTTATTTTAATTATAGCCTCCTTATATCATATATTTAAATAACTAGCGTATCAACCGTAAAAACTACAAACACTGAAAAAAACAGAAAGAAAGGGCGGTTTTTTTTAATATCAGGAAGATTTTTTTTAAATATATTTTTACAGTAGGTAGAGGGACCTGGTGGTCTAGG
This sequence comes from Timema shepardi, assembly GCA_902151425.1. Taxonomy (NCBI): domain Eukaryota; kingdom Metazoa; phylum Arthropoda; class Insecta; order Phasmatodea; family Timematidae; genus Timema; species Timema shepardi. Next base: position 3,432 of record CABFVX010010300.1, on the reverse strand, counting down.
GGTAAGGTGTCGGACTTCTGTGCTAGGATCCGAGGTTCAATCCACGGTCCCGGCACAGATTTATCTGATTGCCAAAGAATCCCTTCACCTCTGACAAGATGTGTATTAATCACAACTTTGAATGTATTGAATGCAAGGCCTTCACCGTGGTTCGGATCCCACGTTAAACTGTAGGTCCTCAATTCCATCTCACAATCACCCTACCATTACACTTTAACGTTAGTGCGTATAATCCTTACGAGTAGTAAGACGTGATGCTAATAATGATAATTATCTACAGTGGGTAATATATAAACTAAATAAAAATGTCACAATTTATTGTAAATAGTAATTTCCTTAGGTAGATCAGAAAAATTATACTCAGTCAGGGATTGGAGCGCTTATCCTTTGACTTGGGACGACATTCTAATAAAACACCGATATTGCGGCTCGAAACTCCGCACAGCTCCTTAGAGCAGAGGTGGGCAAATTTTCTCTCTGAGAGCCACATGGGCATCTATAAAGTCTCTAACGGGCTGCATGTAACAAAATTCTAAATTAACTAAATAATGAACTTTATTTTCACGCATAATTGCATATATTAGTCAAATAACCATATAGCTTTGATACAAAAAAAAGAGTCGCAAATAAAGTATAATGTCATCTACACTAATATTATAAAGAAGAAATATTAGATTTTTTGTTTTTTTTGTTTGTAATGGATAAACTCAAAAACTACTGGACCGATTTTAAAAATTATTTCACAAATATAAAGCTACATTATCTGCGAGTAACATAGGCTATATTCTATTTTGAAAATTTAATTAATTCTTCATAAAAATGTCGATAGTTTTAGACAAGGTATGAAAAATTTCCTAAAAATATGCTTTCTCCGCGTGCGCTGCAAAAACTATTGGTATTACATAAAAAAAATAGTATTCATATTGAACGTTCTCACTAATATGAACAAAAAATGCCGCGAGACAATATATGTAATTATTATAGTTATGTCACAATACACTTTTTTGTTGAAATTAGTCAACTAAAACACGGATGCGAACAAAAAGTGATTATATCCATATCATGATATGAATCCTTATCCCAATGAATTATTTAATCAAACCTTGATCTCCTCGTCATCGGCAGTCCAGCCTACTGCAAGAGCGTTGTGTTAGACCACGCAACCACTGAAGTGGGTGTGATGGGTAGCTAGTAAAAATAAAAATAAATATGTCATGTGATCATGTTGATACTTGGCATACCAAATGTTGATTAGTAACTACTCAAATTGCTATCGTTAATGACATTTATTCAACTCTCCAAAATCCTGCACGAGTTTGTTGAAGTCAGTATTCAGGTTGTTTGTCCTAATTCGCAAAATACTTAGTAGATTTGAGTCTGTTAAGAGATACCTGTTCTTTGCTTTGTTAATGTTCATTCATTAGAAAGTCTGTTCACAAATATAGGTAGAAGAAAATAACACAAACATCTTTCTGGCAAACGTTTTCAAATTACCACACCTTTCTCTACAAGTGATGCATACAATTCATTTAGTTTCATATTTTAAAAAGTCTCCTTCAAAGCATTGTTTGCTTGAAGATTGGTTAGTTCAAACTAGAGCTTATTTATTGGATGCTGCTTCAATTTTGAAAGTAAGGTGGTAGCTAAAAAAATTGAATTGATCTTCCAAAGATTTAGAATCAGCAAACCACCTTGAAAAATTCTTCTTTTAAAGCAGATATCTGCTGACTGTATTTTCCTAAACACGCTTGTTTGACAGCCTGTGTCTGCAAGATGAGAATATGTACAAAGTGTTGTCCTCACATGCGTACACCCAGTACAAAATCCACTCTTACCGTAACACAAGGATATGTTCTTACATATGGAACATTATAATCGAGCTTGCTCACTTGTTCACATGTTTAAAAACACGCACTGATTATCTATCTAATTTTACATTTTTGTTAGTAAAATCACGAAAGTTATACAATTGCGTGCGGGCCACATGCGACCCGCGGGTCATAGTTTGTTAACCGCTGCCTTAAAGGGCATCATGATAGCTTATATTTGGTTGTGTAGCAAGCAACAAAATTGAAAGGTTTAGGGGTTGTGGCGGCGGCCTGTAGTAAAGGACACTCCGAAAGGATATGGCGAGTATAGGAGGAGTGAGAGGGGTTGGTGTTGTTACTGCACACTGCACTAGCTACAGCAGCGCAGCTCCGGTGAGGTGGTAGCACATGGTACTACTTAGAATAGAGCTTTGCCAAACCTCGAGATGTCCATCCGAATCTTAAACTACTATTAATTTTAAGTGTATTCAGACGGCATTACAAATACCACTTTTTAGGGTTCGTGGGTCATGAGACGTCGACATCCATCAATATTTCAGGTTAGATTTATTTTACAGTTGCAATACTTTACCTTTTGTGTTCGAAAAGTATATATTTGCGTATAGCTTGAAAGTTATTGGTTTTATAAAAATATGATTCTTATAAAATATTTGTATTATAAATAGATCTACATATTTTAAATGATCAGTAATTTCATATCTCTAATAGTTTCGGAGATATGATAAAAAAAATGATAATTTACCCATCAGACCAGAGTCATTTTGCTGAAATACTGAGGGTAGCCATTATGTTTGTAATATTTATAAATTAAATTTAATCCAATTTGTTAGAGCCGATTTTGAGAAAATATACTTTTTTTTCTGTTTGCTTTTCAGTAGGTTTAAACTACCCTTAATTTTAGGGTTAGATAGCCATTTCCAAATAACCCTTGGGGCAGCCCTATGAAAACGCTAGATACCAAGTTTTATTCCGATCGGTAAAATAGTTTAGACTCTAGTTGGAGGTACAGATTTAAAAAAAAAACACTTTTTTGGATTCGGGGAGTCATGAAACGTCGACATTTATCAAAATCTAGAGTTAAATTTTTTTTGACAATCACATTATTTTCTCTACCTGTAAGATAGCGTAAAAGTAAATAGTACTGTATTTACTTTTTATGTCTCAATAATTATGTCAGTGCTAAGATTAAGCTTTGGTCTATTAAATCAATATTATTTATTTATTAACCTCAAAATATGGCCTAGTAATTACATAATAGTATTTTTATTTTATCATGATCTTATCATCGAACAAAGGCGTAGGTCCATTGAACTTAGCTAACTGGATAATTATATCCTTTGTGCACCAAACGAGGCCGTGAGTTCACTAAAATGTGACTGTTTCAAATTATCCTCTGTTTACAACACGAAGACATGTCTACACAAAGAGATGACTACTTTATATTATCTTCTGCTCACTTAACAAAGTCATGTGTTCACCAAGTGGTGCCTGCTCCATCAACACAATGTTCACCAAACGAAGACGTGGGTCCACAAAACGTTGTCTCTTCCATTATACCCTCTGTTCACTGAATGAAGACGTGGGTCCACTGAACGTTGTCTCT
>CABFVX010010299.1:0-14630 GCA_902151425.1 Timema shepardi | reverse complement strand
CTTACACAGCACACTCTAAATTTTTCTTTTAGCGTATTATAATTTTTTTTGTATTTGAACACGCCTAATTAGGCGTAACGGTTCAAGTGTTAATATAAGAGATATCCGACCGCGAGTATTGATACATAACTAATTTCTAGAGTATCGACACCATATTCCTATCGAAATAAAAATATCGATAAAAGTAGGTATTTGTTACGAAAGAATAAGCAAAAAATTGTAATATAATATATTTCTAGGTGATATTTTCCTCCATAGCCTTAGAATGTTTGTACTTTTTTAAAACTTTTGTACTTTTAGTATAATTGTTCCTATTTCGTATATTAAATCACTTAAAACAAATTATTTTTGGTCGCCACGTCTCACTAACCGTTCGGGTTGTATGCGTATTTACTATTTACGCTAACTTAATTAGGGATGTGGAGGGTAGGAAGTTACCCGCATTCGCGTGAAAGTAGAGGAGAAAACCATTTAGCAACACCCACCCATCCCCTCCCTGCCTTGGTATACCTGACCTGGATTCTAGCTCCAATCTTAAAGTCATCGGCAGTCCAACCTATTGTGAGAGTGACGCCTTAGAACATTCGACCATTGAAGCGGGAACTAAAAATAATTGTTAATAGTGATGTAATCACAATATCATAATTTATCGCCTCGTTTATACAACTCAATTCTTATCAAAGAAGCAGAAACTTTTAATCAGTCTAGTTTAAGTACAAAAACTATATTCAAACCAGTAAACCCTTGCGAAACTTTCTCACATTCAACCTTCCCTCCTCCTCCCCCCAAAAAATGATTTAGTCTTTTGTTGGGTTGTTGAAATTAAATACTCAGCGAAGTGTATACACAAAATAGCAAAGAAAGTTTAATTTCGGTAATTGATACAAAAATATTGTTAGATTTTCTTTTAACTTAAATTTTAAACAAACAATGTGTTTTAACGGAAACTAGGCATACTATGTAAGAAGTGGGTAAAAAATTCTATCCACTGATACCTTATTCATCACTGTAGGCTTTGTATTAGTTGCGAAAAAAGGACGCTGACAACATAAATAATATACAGGATAATTATATTCAAAGACTTGTTTCTTTCAATACCGATGCGATACTGAGATGTCACTATTCATATATAAAAAAAGTATCAAACAAAATTATTGAGTAAAAAAAGTACTGGTATCGAAAGAAAAATATCTATATTTGTAAAAAAATTTATACTTTTCTCCACATTACTAATTACAAAACAACTATTCGGTTTTAGTATGCAGATAATATTGGGAACGAAGAGAACTTAATAATTTTGGCACAAATCACAAAAGTTCAATTTGGCCTTCGAAACGTTAAAAAAAAGTTAATCAATGTATTTATTTATATTATCAGCAACCACATTATAAATTTTCTCTAGAAAGTTAATGAATTTCATCAAGGCCGTAGTCAACCAATAATTTAAGGGGGGATCTGGTTGGGCACATCCCCCAATTGTCAGAAGCTAGAAAAAAAATTATAAATATACAACACCTCTAGAAGCTATCTGAAGTGTTTTTTATGGAAACATAATCCCCTAACTGCCGGAGGATAGGGAAAATTATAAATATACAACACCTCTAGAAGCTCTCTGAAGCGTTTCTTTTAGAAACATAACGACATAACTGCCGAAGGCTAGGAAAAATTCTAGATATTAAACATCTCTATAAGCTCTTTGAAGTGCTTTTTATAGTAACACAGCCCCCTAATTTGTACTTGTATCTTCATTTTAATATTATTTGAAACATAAATAAAGCCATATATATTTTGTTAAAAAAAAAGGCTATGGCCTTGAATTTCGTTAATGCTGGTGATAAATAACGAGACCCAGTTTTTTTTAGATGCCCTTGATGATTTTAAGGATGACGGGAATATTTCAGTAATGTGGCCAATAAATTCTCATAACATTCCGCAAGAATATTTTCTTCCCATTATGCATTTGTCTAGGTTATGGAACAAGAAACTTAGGACCACAATTTATTAAGAAAGAACAGATTTAACCAGTATAGATAAATCCAACCATCTTAAACAATATAAGCAAGGTTACTAGAGGTGAGGCCTTATTTGCGTAGGGCTTGGGGAGGGGGAAGTTGGGGGAAAAAAGGTTTTTTTTAAGAAGCTTGCTGTCCCAAGCCAATTTTATCATTCAAGAAAATTAGAGAGTGAAATAAATATAGAAAGGGGGTAAATTTATTCCAAGGGATGCAGGGGTAAATCATTTTCAGAGAGGAACACCATCACCTGTAGCCCACGACTCCACCACCACTGAGCACAGTTGGCGTACAGTCCTCTATATGTGACTCCATCTCTATTTTGTCTAGGATATTAAAGTATCCAGCATGGTCATGTTCATATATTGACCAGTGTTTGGTGCAGAGACAAAGTTGGAAGAAAATAAGTTGCTTATACTTTTGCTTCATTTTGTAAGTCTAAATCTGGCACCAATCTTGATTTTTTCANAAAGTTGGAAGAAAATAAGTTGCTTATACTTTTGCTTCATTTTGTAAGTCTAAATCTGGCACCAATCTTGATTTTTTCAAGCAAGATCTGCTCCGGAGAAGAGAAGGAATATATCCCGCCCATTTACCCCCAAATTCTTCACACCCTGGCTGAGCTACTACAAAGGATCTGAAACAATTTATATTTTTCGCGTATGTCTGAATTACAGTTGGTTTTAAAAACTGTAGTAGAAGAAGGGTATTCTACATGATATTTTAGATTAGGCTGTCAAAGACGGGGAGAGTGGGGTTTGTTTCCAGCCGGGTGCACTGAGGGTGATTTTCCTAATAAGTTTCCACTATTGTTACACGCAAATGTGGGTGCACTTCCTATGAATTAAACCTTCTTAATTCCTAAGCCATTAGTGTAATTAGTACATAGGCGAACGGGTAGTAAGACGCGGTTATAATAATATAAGTAGTCTAGTACGACCATATAGAATAGGACGCCGATTGGCTCCTATAAATATCTCTGGCCTGTGATTGGCTGTTATAAATAGCCCAGGTTCAGTTGCCACCCCACCCCTGACCCCCTTTCTCGTTTATTCCCCGCGTCGTTCGTTCATAATTTTTTATGTGTGCTTATTTGATTTAAATGTGTGCCCATTGGACCCTATGTCTGGGTAGGATTGGGACTGACGTGAGAATTTTATTTATTTATTGGTGTGGGAGTTTTCTTGTTTATATATTGGTGTGGCTGTTTTTTTATTTATTGGTAGGAGAGCGTGTAGTATCGGTCGTTGGGCATGCGTCCCGCGACGGTAGATTTTGGGGACGAGTGCAGGAGCCTCCCCCTCCTTACATCCTCCTCTGTCTCTGCCATTGCACATAATGAGACAAGTTACAATGCAAAAAGCTACAAGTATTATTGTGTTTATAAGGTAATTAGCGCTTGTTGGCCTGTCAGCCCTAGTAGTAATTCGAACCCCGAGTTTTACATTTAGAAGTGTACCGACATTTGTGCTGGGTTGAAATTCGAAAAGCTACAAGAATTTATGTATTAGAAATTTACCTCTGTTCAAAATAAAAGGATTCTATTTATTTGACCTATCAACCCTAGTAAGGGTTTGAATCCCAAATTTGGCATTTAGAAGTGTACCAGATTTGCGCTGGGTTGAAATGGGAAAAGTTACAAGCATTATTGTATTTATAAAGTAATTAGCGTTTGTCTGAAATAAAAGTATTTATTTTGTCGACCTATCAACCCTAGTAGGGATTTTAACCCCCTACCTCCTTACGTCACAGGGTGAGATGTGTTCCCACATTTGCGGGGTTGTAAAAAATAAACAAGATCACAGAGGGTGGATAGCGGTCCTTCACGGCATATTGTGTCCCGTAGCCACCAGGGGGTAACACATCAACTTTCGCCGGACGCGTGAGCACGACTGCGGCGTAGCTGTAAATCAATGCTGTTTTACATTAATCGGGCAATCACCGATGAGGAAACCATATTATTGATCAGTAAGAATCCTACACCTTTACATGCGGCACACCCCATTGAAGTGACTATAAATAGACCCTGAAATCATTATATTCGGTCATTATAATTAATAATTGCACTGAATAAACATCAAAATGAGTTTCGACGCACTGGAAAATTGGAAAATTCAAATATGTTTTCAAGAGTTTTTTAGATTTTACATGACGTATCGCCCACAGCGTGTGTGCGGCTGCCAGATTATGAAAGCATAGAAGTGGTGGTGGGGTCTAAAGTTCGTTCACGGTAGGAGTTTACCTGGGAAAGGACTTTTTTCTCCTACCAGAAATCTATTATATAGTAGGATATTGGTAAGAAAAAAGACCTTTCAGAGGTAAACTCCTACCGTGAATGAAGTATACCAGTACATATCCTTGTAGCTGTTAGTGGTCTACCCCCGGCGGCAAACTCAGCCCCAGTGATTCCTGACGCATACTATGGAAAGGCTGTCAGCGGGGTGCCTAATGTTTGGGGTGAATTGGACGCGATATATCGTCTAATATGTAAGTTTGCCACTATTTAACTATTAAAGTACATATTCTAAATCTGTATAAAAAGGCACCATCTACAAGAAACGATATTATAGCCACTAGCTTAGACATAGACAACTTTTATAACACAAGATTTCTTTGCTTCCCCTCTAGCACTACCCAAACCACAGTAATTCTGCTGGATCATCACTAACGAGGCTATTACTGACTTTATCAGCTGATTCAACACAGATGCTTACATGTGAATCGAATTCAAAAACAAGTTTTTTTTCTAAATTCTCGACCACTGTTTTTTCGGACTTACTTCTTTCACAATGGCTGTAATGTTATCATGACGTATATTAGAAAATTTACTTGAACTATTTATATTTCTTGTAAAAAATGTGTCCAATATACCAATCGTTTTAAAAATGTTAGTTTCCCTTTCTTGCTTTTCTTTTGCTTGTTTACGAAATGCCACCCCACTTAATAGCGAAATAAATTAATATAGATCACAATCATAATAATAAAAGTAATAATAATAATTAACCAGATAGATTTTTACTAATTAGACAGTTTGCCTATGTAATTCAAATGTTGCACATTAGAACAGCCAATTTTGCACCACAAACATACAACCACTGACCAACTAGCCTACCATTAATAGTAATTCCGTACTGTTGAATAGAATCGTTAAGAGAACGACAAAGCAAAACATTCGATAAAGACGTCTACGAATTACAGCGTGTTGTAAGTTACTAAAGCTATTACTTGGCAACGTTGCATTTTTAGCTAAATTGCCAAAGGCTTTAGGAAGTTAGCGTGATAATAGGTGTTCATGGNCATGGGGGGGGGGGGGTGGAGTTAGTATTCTAGAAAAGATTTCTATGAAAGATAATCAAGTATGCTGATTGTTCACGGTTGAAGTCAGTGACAAATTGATTGCAAAGTACAGTTATTTAAAAATAAATATTGTCGTTCTGACTTTAGCTTGAACTATTTTGATAATGTTATTCAATAATTTTTTAAAGTTATTATTAAAAACAAAATATTATAATAAAAATAATGTCATCCAAAATTTGCCGCCCCCTAAGACCTCCGCCCCTAGGCCCCTAGGCCCGTGCCTAGTGAACCTATAGTGTAAATCCGCTTCTGTAGTGTGCAAGAACAGTAGTTTTAACGTTCTTTATGTTTCAAGTGTATTTTATTAAACACATTTTGCGAATACATAGATATGTTTAGGAAAAATTGTATTAACATATTATATTAATACCAAAAGTAGTTTGAAATTTAAAATAAATATATATTTATCGTAGCATTTAAAGATAAAAAATCTGTAAGTTCACAGTAAATAAATAATTTAAACTTAATATGCCTGGAACCATTGTGTTTAAAGTGTTTACTTTGAAATTAGTTTGAATTCAAACTTTTGTGTTTTATCTCAAATGGATAATGGAGATGCATGTCCAAGCCGTGGGAAAGAAGCAGTCCAGGTCCCAACTTCCGCAGCCCCCATTCCGATGGCGGGAGCTTTGCCACCTTCAGGCGTCTTCCAGCAAGCCAGTGCTGTAGGGGAGAGGCAGCCAGGAAGCACACACACCCATCAAGTTTTGGATATGGCAGTGGAGGGACCATCATCAACACCACGGCCGGGAATTAGTGGTTCGGTAAATAAAGTTGGTGGAGGGTTGTCACAAGGTATCTCTCTTTGAGTCACCGAGGAGAGAATTAAGCAATTAAAGCGGTTTTATTAATGTCGGGCATGAATTGATCATACAATGAGGGACACCAGAGAGCGATCGTGGTGCTCAAACCTGGCTTGAGGAGCAAATAAATGCTTTGTTAGGGCGTCTCAAGGAACACATAGTTAACGCGGAGGATCACGTAGGTCTGATATTAGACACAGATTCGTAAAGACCTGTATTTGTGTAATTTAAACATGCAGATCATCTTGATGTGGAAGCTGTGCTCTCTAATTTAGAAAGAGTGTTACAAATAAATGCGTCGTTCCACACATCGTTCCCCATGTAAGTCAAGTTACACCACTTTAAAGATTCGCACGAGAGGGGTAATCATAAATGTGATAAACTCTTTACCTCTAGTACATATAGCCGTAATAGCAAAGGAATCATTACGATTCAAAATGGCGACACACTTTGTCTTTCCCATGGCTTGATTGTCGCCAAAGCTATATGCGATAATAAAAGAGAGCCAGGATGCATGAACGTGAACACCGTTAAACAGATATAAATGGGTCATCATATTCAAAAACTCAAAGCAGAGGAACTATGCCGTGATGCCCATGTGCATCTTTTGAAAGGTGGTGGAATCACTGAAATGAAACCATTTCAAACATACCTATCTGAATACAAAATCACAGTGTTCAAGGAACGTCGGGGGAGACAAGTCCTATATGAGGGGCCTACTCCTCCCTAACATTCCTTTAACATTCCTTTAAGGGATACCTGGATTTGTATTTTCACGATGATAAGCAAAAACATTTTGATCTCATAACATACTTGACAGCCGCATTTAAGCACGGGTACTTTTGCCATGAGTGTCGTGTACCATTTGATCATAAGAATGCGCACAAATGTGAAACCATGTGTTAAAAGGGCTACGCTAAAGCGGTTTGCAGTGGAGGTCGAACTGTGATCTGTAAAGATTGTGGGGGTTGATTCACAAACCAGACTTGTTTTGATAACCATAAACATCCCGGTGTTTCCAGAGGTCACATGTCAGTCTGTGATGTAAAAAAATGATTGTGAGTTCTGTGAGCATTTTTTCAGTTTGAAAAAGCAGAATATTCAAACAAGTTGTATGAGACTATTTATAGAGTATGCGAGACTATCTCCTTTTGGTCATTTCTGCTACATGAAGCAGGCCTCATCCAAGCCATCACTGGAAAAGAGCAATTTCTTATTCGTATTTTATAATTTTGAATGCAGACAAGAAACGCTTCTTCAGGGTGTGGTCAACAATTACTTGTACGAACCTAATCTATGTGTTGTGCAGATGTCTTGCAAGACCTGCCTTCATATCGATGGAAATTACCATAATTGCACCGAATGCGGGGGTGATAGTACTCGCATATTCAAAGGTGATGCAACAATGCCCCAATTTTTTGGATTTCTCAAGCAAATTAAAATAACAAAATTTAAGGACATCACCCTTCTAGCCTAAAATTCCAAGGGCTAAGATGGAAACTTTATTTTAAAATATACAATGTAGGTAAAAAATATACTCCAGAGCTCATAATGAACGATGTGATAATCATATCCATGCATTACGGCCCGCTCAACTTGATTGACTCGCTGAACATTCTCCCAATGGCGTTGTCCAAGATGGCCAAAACATTCGGCTTGGACGAGTCCTTGGCCAAGGGACACTGCCCCAATTTTTTTAATAAAAAATAAAACTTGGAGTATAGGTTCCCCTGGCTGCCAAAGGAGGACTAGGGCCTCGGTGATATACCAGTTTAGGGAAAGGAGAACATTTAGGAGTGGTATTATACGATGGTCAAAGAAAACATGTCTTTGATTTTAAAAGCTAGTTGGAACTGTATTTCGTGAAAGATGTAGAGATCCAATGAAAGGCCTGCCTAAAGTTTAGAGATATGCTTGTAAAAAAGGCCAAGGTGGATCCTTTCCGAGAGGCGTGTACGATCGTGGGAGCGGCTATGTTGGTTTACCGCCAAAGTCACCTTAAGGAGAATACCATCAGTATCATCCATAACGGTGGATATCAGTGTGCGGACCAACAGTCGCACGTCGCTGTACAATGGCTCTGCTGGGAGGCCCATCAATGCAGTGTCTATATACTTCTGGCGGGAAGCTGCCATGAGTTATGTGTATTAGGGCAACGTGTAGACGGCGTTGTTAAAGCTGGAGATACTCCCACCGTCATCCAGTTCTGGGGCTGTTATTGGCACGGTTGCCCTCTCTGTAATCGTGATAGGACTACTCCTATCAAAAACAGCCACCACTAGACCATGGAAACGCACAATGAAACGACCATGAATTGTGTGGAAAAATATAATAACTCCGGCTACGGGGTCGTAGAGATATGTGAGTGTATGTTTAATGCGATGAAACGCACAGACAAGAACTTGAAACAATTTGTACTCTAGAACAAGGTGTACATCAAGGAACTTTTCATCCAGCACAACGACAATAAAGATTGTTCTTTGACAGGTGTCTGGGTGATCGACAAGATCCGGAAAGGCATTGAGGAAGGCTACACCGCTGAAGACGTACACGAAGTGTGGGACTACAATGTACCCGTTTAGATCGTCAGACACGTTCTGGCGGATTGTTTCATGGGTACATTGATACTTTTTTTGAAAATCAAACAAAAAACCCCCGGATGGCCAAAGTGGTGTACCTCACAAGAAGATAAGTTAGCTTATATTCAAAATTATGAGGAAAGGGAAGGGGTAAAACTCGATTTTGGCTCTGTATGTAAAAAACCCTGGTCTCCGCGCATTGGCTAAACTCATTTTAAATTCACTATGGGGAAAGTTTGGGAAAAGACTCGATTTACCACACGTAGCCGTTGTCAACGACTATCAGGGCATCAATAGTACCTGACGGATCCGTACCTCACTATGGACACTGTAATTGATGTTAATGATGAGGTTATGTTCCACAATTACAAATATTCACGTGACGCGTTGTGCCCTAACCCTAACACGATTGTGGTGGGGGCATGTTACACGACTGCTATGGCTAGGTTGCACTTATGAAGCATTCACTAAAAATTGGGGGACCACATTTTGTATCATGATACAGATAGCGTTCTATTCACGGAAAGCCCCAGCCATTGGAGTCCACTAACCGTTAACTTTTTAAGTTACCTCTATGACAAACTTCAGGATTAAGGTCCAGGAAGCTATATTAGCGCCTTTGTATCTGTTGGCCCCAAGAATTATGCGTACAGAGTTTGTGTTGGTGGTGATCCTGCAAAAACAATAACAGTGTGCAAGGTTCACGGGATCACCATAAGCTATGACAACTGGAACGACGTTAATTTTGACGTTTTGAAAGCGATGGTCACCGGACAGGCTGCGGAAAGGTACATTCAGATACTACAAAAAATCTTAAGTAAAGGTCTTGCGACTGTATGTACCGTCTCACAGACTAAAGTCTACTGGCCTGTGTACACCAAAAGATGGATAATGGATGATTTTAATACGTTTCCGTTTGGGTATCAGAGTCCTTGTAAACGCGCTCGCCACGACCAAAAGGTGATCATTTAGACGGACTGAATAATCATCTTTTATTTTCTTTAATTCTAGACATAAAATTTTTCAAAGATTTGAGGACTTTTTTCATAATTTCTCTGCATGAAAACACGCATTTTTAATTGATTTACTTTATGTAACCGGGATATTTTTTTTATACTTTTTTAACCACCACTACAATCCTTCACCTAGCTGATTAATTCTAGTCAAATATGATTAGTTGTTTGTATGTATAATTATTTTAATTCTAGTTAATTTTGTCTATTTGCTTTTTCCTTGTACATATTTTAAATTTAAACCGTCTATATATATATATATATATTCAAATACTGTTTGAACTGGTCTTTGTAAATAGTCTAAATATTTAGTACCGATGCCACTATTCCCACTACGACCTCAAGAAATTGAATATTGCTCCCTCTACAACTAAACGTGTATAATATACTTCAAGGTATGAGATATATTCTAAACCTATAATTTAAAAACAATTAGTATTCCAAACATTCCTTTTATGGTGTGAGCTATATTACAAAACTTTTATGTTTATGTAAATAAATATTATAAAACTGTTATGTTTATGTTTATGTTTTAACAATTACACCCCTCCCTCCTACCCTATAAATACAAGTTCATTTGGTTTATAAGCTCAGTCTCAAACACTATGGACATGTTGAAACATCAATTTTCGGCCATCATCAGTGGCCCTTCCGGCTGGGGAAAGTCACATTCTGTAGGCGACTTTATCCGTCACTTGGACACAATGTGTGACGTTAAATTTAATTAAATAGCATGGTATTATGGTGTATGGCAATCAGGATTAAAAAAGACGGTCAAGTCCCCACGTAATATTCTGTAAGGGTTTGCAGGAAATGGATGGCGACAGTAATGAAACTCCACAGCTGATTATTCTGGATGACTTGATGCGTGAAGCCAACGAAGTGGTCGTCGATCTTTTCACCAAGGATGCCAACATCAAAATATCAGTGTCATGTATCTTACACAAAATATGTTCCACCAGAGCGAGGGCCAAAGAGACATTTGCTTAAACGCTCACTATATCATGCTTTTTAAAAATCCCAGGGATAAAGCTCAACTTCAACGCTTTGCACGTCAAATCTATCCTGAAAACCCTTGTGTTTTATAAGAGGCCTAAGCTGATGCTATAAGTACTCCGCACGAGTATATATTTTTAGATATCATGCAAGGTACACCCGAACGGTTCACATATAGAACCCGCACATATGTCGGGAACTGTGTGTACTTACCACGCAAAATCTATAAAAACACCAACACTTCCCGATTACAGATCATTTCATAACCATGAGTCCCAAAGTGTTTAAGAAAGCTCCTCTGCTGCGTGCGATGCATCATATGAACCCTCAGCAACGTGTCGCCTTGCTGAAAATGACAGACAAGAAAGTGATTTACTCTAATTGCGAGTGTGCCTACAAAACTTTAAAAGGGAGGGTGCCGTTGAAAAATGCTCAGAAGATAAAAATTTACGTGCTCACAAGCAGGTTTGCGCAATCTGGTAAAACGAGGAGAGTGCTGGAAGAAAAATAGACGATTACTCATTCAAGAGGAGGGGCGTTCCTGCAGGGGTTTCAAGGGTGGCGTCGCTCATAAAGACGTCCCAAAAAGATCCGGCAAAAGTACGAGAATGGCTTCATGCACAGGATGCTTATACGCTACACAAACTTGTGATAAAAAAAATTTCCACGCAACAATTATGTGGCGTCAAACATTGACGTTCTCTGGCAAGCCTATCTCAACAATATGCAAAGACTCATAAAATACAATAATGGTGCCGTCATCGACGTGCTTAGCAAGATGTCCAAGGGGAAGACGCTTCCCTCCAAGATGGGGACATTTTCAAACAAAGTGGCCGTAAAACTCTACGTTAACAGATGGACAAGGAGACAGAGTTCACGGCACGTCTAGTCCGGAAATTCCTCAATCAAGAATGCGTGTATTACTACACAACCTATAATCTGGACGTGAAGGAAAACATCGTGTAACGCTTCAATAGAACTCTGAAAGGGTGCATATGGCGCAATTTTACAAAAAATACACGTATCGCTATGTGGACGTCCTCAAAGATCTCGTCGACGTTTACAATGGCGCAAAACTTTCCAGTATCAATATGGCTCCTGAAGACGTTTCAGAAACCAATGTGCTTCAAGTCAGAGTTAATCTTTATGACAAGTGGCACCCAAACTCGAATAGTAAGCCAAAACTCAAATTCGGTGACACGGTGCGTATTAGCAACATCAAAATTCTGTTTGAAAATATCTTCGATAGCAATTGGAGCGAAGACATTTTCAAAGTCAGCAGTGCTGTGTTTTGACAACCAGTCATCTACAGGTTGACCGATATTGATGGCGAGGAGTTGAAGGGAACGTTTTACGAAACCTAATTGCAATGCGCACGTCTTCCCGAAACATTTAAAGTTTATAAAATACTACGCGTCAGAGGTAAAGGTGCCAGAAATAAAGTGTATTTGCAGTGGAAAGGTTACCCCTCCATGTTTAATTCAGGGATTCCTGCCAGTTACATCAGTGCCCTACCATGGAGGATCAGTTTTACATCACTTTCCCGAGTGACAGCTTTATGAGATTTTCGCTAAAAATAACCCTTGCGAATTTCTCTACGCAACAACCTTGCCATCTTACACTCGACGGGCAATGGGAAGTCACTTTCGCTTAATTCGAATATCCTTGTTCTTTCACCACCGTACCCGAAAGTCAAAATATTATATGGTACAACTTGGTTGACGTCTATGGTGAGGAACAAATATTCAAAAATCACATTCCTCCTGGAAATTACAGCACTATCCATGAATTGGTCAAAGCCCTAAATAATGTAGAGGTGTTTAAAGGGAATTTCGGAGTTGTATTCAAGTACACAAGCCCTAATAAAAAAGGGACATTGTTTCTACTTAACCAAATACACATCTGCTGACTCTATCAAGTCAACTAAGTCTACTGCTCGATTTCGATCCTAAGATTAATATTATCATATTCCAAAAATCACCTATGCCGCCATCATTCTAATAGGCTTGTCTTCGCAAATGTACATCTACACGGATATCATCGAGTCTCAGACCATGGGAGAAATTGTTGGACAGATTTATTCATTGACGGTGTCAACAACGCACATTATCTTTACGGCATACATAAGACAGCTAGCTATACTTCGTTGCACTACGTGCCCGTAATTAGATGGGAAATTGATGCCGAGAAATCAATATAAGAACAGGAACGCGTGGACCTGTACCATTCGAGTTTGGAAAAGTGTGCGTGAAACATCATTTTCGGCGTTGCTCAAAATGAACTGTCCCTACCAAATATACTACTTCAACCAGTCTTTAACAGGAATATCTTCGATCTACCACTGTGTTCAACGTGGGCATCAAATAATAGTTTTTTCAGCGGATTTTCAAGAGCGTCGTACCATTGCTGAGAAGAAGTGCTTAAGCCATTGGAAAACAGGCGCTTCATACGGGTATTGACGTGCTCGCTGACGTCACGAATCAGCGTCATTCTTTCAAAGAGACTCTACGCTAGCGTGTTGTCGACGCTGGAACAAATATGAAACGCAAGGCTGAGCAGAAGATCGATACACTGATGACCAGCTCAGGCTATAAAGGGCGTCGTAAGAAGCACTGACGTCAGTCTTCAGTCGTTTCCTGACGTAAAAAGGTCAAGAAGAAGAGGTAGATATTTTCACTTGAAATGTCATTTTTATACCCCCAATCCTGCGAGTGTGCAAGCAGAGAACTCAATCTCTTTTCCATCTCACCCACACAAACCAGTCCTGAAATTGGACACTGGATCCATTACAAACCTGTATCTTCTCTCACAGATGATTCAACCATCGAATTTACCGTTTCATGTCAAGGCGAGTTCTATATAAATCTTTCTCAGACCATGCTCAATCTCAGGACGGCTATCATGAAACCAGATGGTGGCGCTTTCACAACGTGGATCAAATAGCTCCCTTAAAAAACTGGTTGCAATCACTATTCACACAGGTGGATGTGTTTTTAAACAAAAACTAGTCTCACCGCCAAGCAACACGTATGCTTAAAAATCTTACATTGAGACGATGCTCACTTACAACCGTGAAACAAAATTAATATATTTGACTTCCTGTCTGTGGTTTGCAGAGAGCCCCGAAAACTTTAAAGAGGTTAACGCCAGGAACAAGAGATTTGAGGCTCGTTGTAGTCTCACTGCAAAAAGTAAGGCGGCGGATCTTTTTGAGTATCTACACAGTGATGTGTTTAACCAAGTGAAATAACCTTTTTAATGTTAACGACCTTAGAGTCAAGTTGGTCCGTTCCGGGTACGGGTTTAGTCTTATGGCCGTGCCTGAAATCCCGCATGTTCATATCGTTGAATCCTGTCTTCTAGTTTGACGTGTCAAAGTAGCACCTTCTATACTGTTGGCACATGCCAAGGCATTAAATGCCAGTTACGCAGATTACCCCACTACCCGCGTGGAAGTAAAAACACCCACTATTCCTATAAGGGTTCTCGATGGACAGTGCCGGCCCCCTCCAAAGCGTCGGCAGCAATGCCGATGCGGGTGAGCCCAGCGGGGCCCCTCCGAATACAGGAGGTGAGCGTGCCGCTGATGGCCAGAAAGTGCTGGAGGCCCTTTTCAGGGCCGACAGCCCGCAAATCGGGGAGGATGGCGAATGCTCCCGCCAGCACGATGGGTGGAAACCTAACGGTGCCAACGGAAGCCCTGACCAGGGGGAGCCTAGCCATCCTTCGCCGGTAAAGACCGCTGTAAGCGGCAATGACGCAAGCGTTACCGCAAGGGCCTACCAAAGCCCGCGTCAACTCCGACATCTCTCGCCAAGGGGTGTCGGCTGGTAAGAAACGCCCGGCCGAATTTTCTTCGGACTCGGAAGA
>CABFVX010010298.1:0-14631 GCA_902151425.1 Timema shepardi | reverse complement strand
TTTATTAGTGACGGTGTTAAACAAAAGTAAAACATATGTTGAGAAAAATTGGCATGGATTGGCAGCTCTGCAGAACTAAACTTTAAAGTCCCTAGCCCTGTCGAGTGCAAGTCTGAGACCTATTTTGTGGGATGGTGGGCGGGAGGGGTGAAAGGCGTGTCGTGGCTTCACAACAGACCACAGTATCCTTCCGCGCCAATAAGAACAGATGGATCACGGAAAACGTACCGGACAAGCCTTGTTGAAAAATCAGTTTTCTCGAGAACGAGTGAAATTTTATAGGGATATTTTCAACACCTCTAAGATAATGTACAGTAGTCCCAAGGCTTCTTTGGTGCTGACTTACAGTTCACAGCTGACTTCTGACAGTCAACATTTAGGTATATACAGTAGCCCCATGGCTTCTTTGGTGCTGACTTACAGTTCACAACTGATTTCTGACGATCAACATTTAGGTATATACCTAAATTTTGACTGTCAGAAGTGAAAGATGCTAAACAAATGTTTTTGTAGATCATATGGTTCGGCGTAGGGACACATAATTTGGTCTGGTAACTTTTCAAAGCCGTCAGCTGTCAGCTGTGAGCTGTCAGTCAGCACCAAAGAAGCCATGGGGCCAATGTATCAATGTTTATTAGGTGTTACATTTTCTTATTTTGTTGCTATGCAGCAAGTAAATTTCTATTGAAAAATGTTAAAATTATCTATATTTGACGGCTGTTTAAAATTATAGAGGAAGTGTGTATATAAAAAGTATAACTTAATCAACATGCTTCTATTCTTGAACAACCCGTTTCCGAAAAGAAAATCGCAAAACAATAAAACTTCTTGAAGATAACAGTTTGTTCCCACGGCTCTGCATTTCCACGACAAATGAAAAGGGACAATCGCCTTTAGGGTGTTATGTCTTTTCTAATATATTAAAAGTTATATTTTTGTAAAATATAAAAACCTACAAATTTTCTATACATATAAATTATGTGTTCTTATATGGGGGGCCTCAATGATTAAAATATGGTATGTGATAACAAAAAATGCTTAATATCCCTTATGTAAGTAATTTGTTTTTAAGAAAGAAGAAAACTAAATTCTCTATTTTGGGGAAGCGAGTGGTGTTTCAAGTAGCGTGTCGTGGAAACCTTGTAAGTGGTATTTAAAGGGCCCGCCCCCTCCCTCCCACAACCCTCGCAAGCCGCAAGCCGTGTTATAGTTCCTGTTACCGCCAGAGAACTAGGTCAATAACCAGCGTGCGCGTAGAGTACCTCATTCTGATGATACTATAAACACAGAGCTATTCGGGGCTTAATATAAATATAGCAGGGAGAACAGGGGACAATAAAAATGTAAGTGATGATACATACATAAATAATTTACTGGAAAAAAAAAGCAAATCAGATGACCAGCATTAAACTTTGATCTATCGAGTCAAATTTATTACACTAAACCTGCAACCATTTAGAAAACGATCGCAAGACTTTATCGAATCATCCTCATAGATGATAAAAAAGTTTTAAAAATAATTAAAAAACGCTAATAAGCTAAGTTCGTGTTTAGTGTGGTCGAACACGAGTTTAAAGGGAGCTTGGTTTGATTCCCGGTGGTGCTGATGATTACATTTATTATTTATTAACGAATTAGTTCAAATGGTAAATATATCATCGTTAGGATTGAGCATAGAGTATTGGGTTAAGTTAGTAAGTAAGTTGTATACTAACATAGCCTATGTGTTTAGAAAGTGCACGTTTAGCTGGAGATGTAGAGAATGCGAGAAAAAGCCACTGTTTTTGCAGTTTTTATAGCAAAACTCTTTTTGGCCAAAATACATAAAATATTGCTCCAGTAGAAACTTGTAGTTTAATTTTCTTCACATGTCGATATCAACAGTTGTTGAATATATGTCATGAGTATGAAGGCATTATCTAACAAACTTTTTAAATGAAGAGAAAAAGTCGTCATTAAATTCCAGGACACCCTTGTCAGATATTCAAGAACGGTTGAGGTCACCATGAAAAGAAAATTAAACTTTCTGTTCTGAGGCAATATTTGATTTATGTTGACCAAAAATGTTTTGATATAAAAACTGCAAAAACACTTACCTTTTTTTTTTGCATTCCCCACACCCTCACCTTAAGGTGATGTGATAGTGAGCGCGTGTTTAGTGCATTAATTTTTCAGTTTCTATAGCATAAACATTTTTTTTGACCAAAATAAATCAAATATTTCTTCAATAGAAACATAGAGTTTAGTTTTCTGCAGATTCTTATCTCAACAGTTATTGAATATCTGTCATGAGCATAGTGGCATTTGGTGACAAACTTTTTAAATAAATATAAAAATTTGCCATCAAATTCAAGAACACCTTTGACAGATATTCAATAACTGTTGAGATAAGAATCTGCAGAAAACTAAACTCTTATGTTTTTATAGAATAAATATTTGTTTTATTTTAGTCAATGAATGTGGGGAATGCCAGGCCTCCACCGTGGTTCGGATTCCACGTTAAACTGTAGGTCCTTCATTTCATCTCACAATCACCCTACCATGACACAGTAGCGTAAGTGCGTATAACCCGAACGGGTAGTAAGACGCGGTGCTAATAATAATCTTTTGAATTTCAAATTTATGTGTTATATGTGATCAACATTATTATTGTTATTATCATTATTATTATTACTACTACTACTACTACTAAACTACTTGGGATCTTGAAAACTTCTTAATAGGACACGGTGGACCATACTTTGATAAACGCTGCCCTATGGCTATGGGACAACGTCCGTAGCTCTGCTCTTGGGAGCCCCTGATATTCTTGTGAACGCTATCTTGCAACACACACCTGTCCAGCTATTTGCCAAATGGAAAGGTACGCGGCGCACACATTTTCCTTGGCGGCTGGCTACCGTTTCGCTTCCCATTCTAAAGTCCGTTCACCGTAGGAATTGTTTTCTGAAAGGCCTTTTTCCCTACCAGAAATCTATTATATAGTAAGATATTGGTAGGAAAAAAGATCTTTCAGATGAGTAATTCCTACCGTGAATGGAATATACACTAGCCCAACAGTAAAATAAGTTATTAAATTTTCTTCTATATATTTATACGCCAAAGGAGCTGGGCTGCAATTAATCTTGAACATGGTGTGTCAATTTTGACAGCTGTAAGGTACTTCAGTCAATAATGGTTATTCTATATTTATTTTTTTATATATTTTAAAAGTGCCTATATGAAATCTATATTTTCTGCAAATATCCCATCTGGCAGACGGTGCCAATGTTTATAGATGTAAGATAAATAATGAACTTTTGTTAATGATGGCTTTACTACATGTATATGTTATCCAAACCTTGCTCTAAAAGGTTGTTTCTGTGTCGACTCGACTATAGTAAGCTCTAGGGTAGGGGTCAGCAACCTACGGCAAGCGTGCCAAGAGTGGCACTAAGAACGATTTTCAATGGCACGCTGAGCGATTCGAATAAAAATCATATACAACCTTTATTTCTAATTAAAACTATTGATGAGAGTAGTAATTTATAATATGTTTTATGCTTCAATGATTAAATGGTTTTGTTTCAAAAATTTAAAAAAAAAATTCTTCAGAACTTAAACTTTGCAAAAAAAACCTATAAATTTTGTATTTATTCTGATTTATATTAAATATTCAAGAATTAGTAGTTATTTAATGTATTTGATTTAGAAACATGTTACGTTTACAGTTCACAAGATCAACTTAAATTGGTTTTATTATTATTATTATTATTATTATTATTATTATTATTATTATTATTAGCACCACGTCTTACTACCCGTACGGGTTATACGCATTTACGCTAATGTGTAGTGGTAGGGTGATTGTGAGATGAAATGGAGGACCTACAGCTTAACGTGGAATCCGAACCACGGTGGAGGCCTGGTGGAGGCCTGGCATTCCCCACATTCACAAGATGTCTTGTAAGAGGTGAAGGAAGGGTTTGGTAATCAGATAAATCTATGCCGGGTCCGAGGATTGAACCCCGGCCGCCAGCATAGAAGTCTGACACCTTACCCCTAGACCGCCAGGTCACCGACTAGAATTTTATTAAAATTCCGTGTGTCTCTCGCACTCCACAACAATGATATTTACTCCCCACACCGTGTCATCCTTTGATGCGACGGGGAAATACCGACCAGAGGTGGGTCGCAGTCATCTGTTACTCGTTACACTCTCACGTTCACGACAAAGTTACAAGGTCCCGTCCAAATTACCGCGATCATGATACGCGTCGAGGTTACGTTACGGTGTTCTGTCACGAGTGTGGACACTGCTTATGGGTACATCAGCAAAATAATTAAGGGTATCAACTTTTGATTGAATCAGAGGGTACACCCACCCCGCACCCAATACACGCATTCAGATCTAGTTAACAACCGGCGAGTTTACAACCACCTCGCTAAAAAGAAATGTTTTTTTAATTAACACCCTTGAGAGGCCTAGTGGCTATAGGGTTCGAACACATCAAGGGGACACTCGTTTGAATCCAGATGACAAATAATTTTCTAATATTAGTTATATTCAAAGTGATTTAGTATGGAGAATTATAATGATACTAATTAATTAATCTCAATATGGTTTTCTCTAATTTAAAAAAATTATATCTTTAATTTTTTCCTTGTATTTCATATAAATTATATATTTTCACTTATAATCGGATCCATTTGTTATTGTTTATTGGGTGTTCCTTGAATAATTAAATAGTATAAAATAATTTTATGTTTGTTTATTAGTTCATCGGTGACCTGGCGGTCTAGGGGTAAGGTGTCAGACTTCTGTGCTGGCGGCCGGGGTTCAATCCTCGGTCCCGGCAAAGATTTATCTGATTACCAAACCCTTCCTTCACCTCTGACAAGACATCTTGTGAATGTGGGGAATGCCAGGCCTCCACCGTGGTTCGGATTCCACGTTAAACTGTAGTTCCTCCATTTCATCTCACAATCACCCTACCATTACACATTAGCGTAAGTGCGTACAACCCGAACGGGTAGTAAGACGCGGTGCTAATAATAATAATAATAATAATAATAATAATATTAGTTCATCCTCGTGTCAGATATTGCGATACCTAATGTTAACATTAATTATCAAGTATAATGATATTTAAAGTAAATGTTTTAACCAACGTAATACGTTCGGGTTTGACGGCTTCATTTTAAGGAGTATAAATGAAGAAGGTAGTTAAAAGGAAGTGCACACCAGGGCAGCTACAACAGTTTCATCATAAAATTTCCTAACTTCCCCGTTTTCTAGACCCCATTAAAAATTTACAGACCTAACCTTTTCACGGCTTTTATTGGTGAATGAGATTTTTTTTTTCGTTCAGGTTATTTTTCTAGTATTTAATGTTTTAGGTATTATTTGTGTCCTTGTGTAAATTTGGAATATAACTAACAGCCATTGCATGTTTCGATCGACATCCAGGTAAGACAGTTTCTCTCTCACCTTTGTTTAAATGTTTAGTTGCAGAATCATTCACGTATTAACATTCCTTGACTTTTACTCATTTATTGATTACATTTCCTGTTTTACCTGATTTTTTTCCTTGTTAAATGATTCCATTTCCTGACATTTACTTGTTTTCTTCGACTTTTCCTTGTTATGTGATTACATTTCCTGACATTTTCTTGTTTTCTTCGACTTTTCCTTGTTACGTGATTACATTTCCTGACATTTTCTTGTTTTCTTCGACTTTTCCTTGTTACGTGATTACATTTCCTGACATTTCCCTGTTTTCCCTGACTGTTTCAGGGTTTCCCTCTGTAGCCATCAGGTGAACTCAAATTAGCGCGTAAAGAGACAGCTACATTCCAGCATACCCAGACCGAGATTACAACCTCAACCTACCAAGCAATACAATATATTGTGAGGATAATGTCTTAGGCCATTTGACCACCAATGTGGGTATTTTCCTCAGTAAGCTAAACCATTTTTAAAGGCAATCACATGATGCTGGCTTGTCAAAACGTGACGTACGAATGCATTACGATTGTTTTTCACGTGCACTGCGTTTTACTACCCGTTCACGCTGTCATATGGGGTAGAGAAGAAGGTATATTTATATTAAATGTGCCCGCATTTGTACTAAGGTGCGAGGGGGAAACCATTTAGAAAAAAACACACAACCTTAATACATCCTACCAAAACTTAAACCCTGAGCTGCCATCACCTAAAAATCAAGTAATCTAAAAATGTCCTCTTTTCCCCACGTAACCAACGATTCGGGCGTTATAATAGTGAGTTTAGTTCGGTTTGAAGCTGTCATAAAAAAAGGTATAAATTATTGAATTATGACATTCAAACTTCAAGTCAGATTCAAATCAAAAGGTAAAACAAACAAAAATAAATGTAATAAAACATTTTCTTCGTTAATGACAAGTAAATACATCAATAGGACAGAAGGTGGTGGCCTGGCGGTCTAGGGGTAAGGTGTCGGACTTGTGTGCTGGCGGCCGGGGTTCAATCCTCGGTCCCGGCACAGATTTATCTGATTACTTACACATTAGCGTAAGTGCGTATAACCCGAACGGGTAGTAAGACGCGGTGCTGATAATAATAATAATAATAATAATAATAATAATAGGACTGCAGTCGAGATGTGATGGAATGAATACATTATTTTACACCTCCAATTACAGAAATGAAAGCCATAAATAAAAGGAAGAAAATAAAAGAGTCTCCATTATCGTCACGAAGTAGTTATTATTGAAATGACACACATGGTATCGTGTGTGATCTCATGTGTGTTCTAGGTGTGCAGTCTGAAAGTAAGTTGCACGCATGAGCATGAAACGTCATTTAATGTCGTTACACAAGACTCGTCAATAATTCCTGACTTGAAAAAATCAATTTTTCTTGGGTCAGGAGGGGAGGGGGAAATAAAACTCTTGAGGTGACTCGCTCTTGTCATCGATCATAATTTCTTCTCCCCACCAGCTTTACTCCTTTTTTTTCATACAGTCAAATGGGGTAAGGTGGTGGGCGGGGCTCGGGGGAGGGGAGGTTTTGGTGGTTTTCTAAAAGCGCCGCGTGAGTCGCACGCTCGGGGTAAACATTGACTGATTAACGCGGACAAGTTATTGACCGACCGTGATATCACGACTGAAGGCGGCCTCACAACATCCCGTACTCGTCGACGACATCTCCGAGGACATTACACCCGAAAACATTCGAACGTAAAGGCTAGAGCATATTTTCTCATACAGGCGTTGCCATAAGCTGCTCACAAATTCAAAGTAAGTTGTGTGGGTGTATTTATTGTGCGGAGAAAGAGAGAAGATCTTGTTTAACCAATGTAGTATTTATGCAGATTATCAAGTTGCTCAGGTAGTCACGTGATCTAAATCATCCAACTTGGAAATGACTGTAGTTGGCTAACGCGCTTGTCGTGTTGAGCTCGACTGCTGAGCACGGGGAGATCGAGGTTCGAATCTCGGTCGGGTGAACTGGGGGTGGTTTTTCCTAAATGGTTTTCCACTCTCCCTCCACGCAAATGCGGGTTCACTTCCTCTAATTCAACCTTCCCAATTCCTAATCCATTAGAGTAATTATTAGTACTTAAAGCGTATAGCCCGAACGGGTAGTAAGACGCGGTGCTAATAATAATAATAACAGTATTCAAACGTAATGTTAACAAACAAACACCGGCTGCCCACAACTTACTAAACATATGGAGAACCCGGAAATGCCAGGAAAATTACATAAATATTAGGGAGTTTTGTAAAAATGGGTCAGAGAAAACTCCATGTTTATCTTTTTAGGCAAGAAATTGTGTTTATTGCATCTTATTCAATCACAATTTTTAACCATTGTAGGCATAGGTTTATTTATTTTTGTGTGCATTACATAATTACAGTGGAACTTTGCTACAACGAGAATGGAAATAACTATATCACGCCTAAAACCGGCAAAAAGCCATAATTATTTTAATTTCCACGTTTTCCCAAGCAATTGCTCATTTTTATAACGACCATACTATATCGATATAACATACAAACGTCGTTAACTACGAAAACATGTATATCTTTAATTGATCGGATAGCCAGAAACACCTAATTCTTGAAATATACAAAAATAAAAGGGTAGACTTGGCTTTTATGAACCCCCCTTCCCGTCCCCTGCCACCCCCCCCCCATATCTGAATACAAGCCGATTTATGACCTTGCTTTGTATTCCTACGGACTTGCTCCCCCAATTTAGCAACACTGCCGCGACTGTAAAATCAGTTAGAAACTAACCATTCCATAGGAAACATGTCTACTACAGTAGCCCCATGGCTTCTTTGGTGCTCACAGACAGCTCACAGCGGACTTCTGACAGGCAACATTTAGGTTTATACCTAAATTTTGACTTCAGAAGTGATAGCTGCTAAACACATGTTTTTGCAGATCATTTGGTTCGGCGTAGGGATAAATAATTTGGTCTGGTAACTTTTCAAAGCCGTTAACTGTCATCTGTGAGCTTTCACTCAGCACCAAAAAAGCCAAGGGGCTATTGTAGGTAACTAAAGAAAGTGGCTCTCGATTTGTGAAAAAGTCAAAATTATTCGTAAGTTAGAGGATGGGGTGAAAAATGTCAATATTAATAATATGTAGGTATTTAATTATATTATCTCTCTCTCTCTAATGTTTATTTTGTTTTTTGAATATATATTTTATCAAGATATAAAAAAAAGGTAATAGCTTTGGTTATAAAACATGCTTGGTCTGCGATCAGCAGGTCATCTGTTTGGCAGCTGCCGTGTGGGTGACAAAAGCCGCGTTTTATGCAAATGGTCGCGGCGATGACGTGGTTAACAGAGAGAGAGAGATAAGCTCCCATGGTCCATCATGGCAGCTCGGGAGATAGCACCTATTATCATGAGACTAGGTGAAAAAAATGTCTAGTCGCGTTGTTAGAATACCCCACCTCCCTCCCTCTACTTTACCGGGGTGACTCTATCCCTCTTTCACCCCCTGTCCGACCATTACGGTGAGCTGTGCTAATGGGCCATTGCTCTCTTCACAGCATTTACATGTCTTTTAACACGTACCATATACATTATTACGCGGTGACGTGTGTGACTTCTATAAATGGACCTATAGTCAAATCACCATAGGATGAAACTTCGCTAACAGTTCTAACAATTCTACTGGAGGTACTTAATGCGCCATTATTGAAACTAAATATACCATTCACACCAGTGAGCACGTGAAATAAGGCGTTTATCTCGTCTAGTATGGTTTGCCGGTGGTGAGTAGGTCGGGGGGGTTCAAATCCCGGCCTGTTTCTCTAAAGTGTTTATTTCCTGAAATGGTTTATCAGCCTGCCTCCGTGCAATTGCGAGTACATTTCCTCTGAATTGTAAATTACTTCTCCTTACCCTATTAGTGCAAATATGTTGATAGCTAGGGTGGGTCTTAAAAATAACTGCCTATCTTAGCACACGACTTACGGACTAGCTTAACTCTAGAGCAGGAGATACAAATGTCATCATTGATATAGTTCTCGGACGTGTAACTAAGGAATTGAACCCAGGGTTTAAAAAAAGTAGGCAAATACTTTGCCAACTGAGTTAAATTGTCGATTACAAAATATATTTGACCTATTCAAATAATATGATGATACACCAACTCATATATTCTGCACCTTTTACTTCTAACAGCAGTAGGATAGTGTATTAATCACAACTTGTGAATGTGGGGAATGCCGGGCCTCCACCGTGGTTCGGATTTCACGTTAAACTGTAGGTCCTTCATTTCATCTCACAATCACCCTACCATTACACATTAGCGTAAGTGCGTATAACCCGCCTCGGTGGCGTAGTTGGCTAACGCGCTTGTTGTGTTGAAGCTCGACTGCTGAGGACGGGGAGATCGAGGTTCGAATCTCGGTCGGGTGAGCTGAGGGTGGTTTTTCCTAAATGGCTTTCCACTCTCCCTCCACGCAAATGCGGCTTCACTTCCTCTAATTTAACCTTCCCAATTCCTAATCCATTAGAGTAACTAGTACTTAAAACGTATAACCCAAACGGGTAGTAAGACGCGGTGCTAACTATATAATATTAGTGCGTATAACCCAAACGGGTAGTAAGACGCGGTGCTAACTATATAATATTAGTGCGTATAACCCGAACGGGTAGTAAGACGCGGTAATAATAATAATAATATATGTAAGATAAGCCATGTGACCTTTTGTCAATGTTGGCTACTTTATCACACTTAGTTTATTTTATCAGCTTATCTCGATCTGAATCTATAATGATTGCAAATGGCGCTTTTATTCTTTACAGTTGCAGTTCGAATATAAATAACCACGACACGTTGGGACAACGGAAATAAAGGTTGGGCCATTATTGTGGCTTTCCCCGTGTTTTTTATTAGTGTATTTAGTGCCAGTGTGCCGGGCTATCAGTTTATTTATTGGTCGTAGAACGTTCAACATCCAGATTATTAGCCGTTCAATCGCACTGATGTTCACACGATGTAAAGGATCAAGCTGGGCGCACTTGGGGGTGGTTTCACAAATTGGATTTGTTTTGGGGACTTTTCATATCATCTCTATTTTAATGAGGGTACATTTCCTCTGAGTTACCCCGCTGAATATTAACTACAGTAGCCCCATGGCTTCTTTGGTGCTGACTGACGGCTTTGAAAAGTTAACAGACCAAATTATGTATCCCTACGCAAAACCATATGATCTGTAAAAACATGTGTTTACAAGCTGTCATTTCTGAGAGTCAAAATTTAGGTATGTACCTAAATGTTGACTGTCAGAAGTCAGCTGTGAGCTGTCATTCAGCACCAAGGAAGCCATGGGGCTACTGCAGTTAATAACTTAAGTTATAAGCGTGTTAGTAGAAACATATGGGAGCGTATTAACATTAGGTGCTCATTGCGAGACTAACGCCTCAGACCGTTCAGCTACCGTTGCGGTAATCTGGATCTTTTACTTACTCTATGGCATTAGGAGCTCAAGAGTCCATTGCCATATGTACAAAGGTAAGCCACCTATCGCCATCTTGAGCTAGTTCTATCCAGTACCCCTCATTACACCCTATGCCCATCTTGAGCTAGTTCTATCCAGTACCCCTCATTACATCATATCCCCACCTTGAGCTAGTTATATCCAGTACCCCTCATTACACCCTATCCCCACCTTGAGCTAGTTATATCCAGTACCCCTCATTACATCATATCCCCACCTTGAGCTAGTTCTATCCAGTACCCCTCATTACATTATATCCCCATCTTGAGCTAGTTCTATCCAGTACCCCTCATTACATCATATCCCCATCTTGAGCTAGTTATATCCAGTACCCCTCATTACACCCTATCGCCACCTTGAGCTAGTTATATCCAGTACCCCTCATTACATTATATCCCCATCTTGAGCTAGTTCTATCCAGTACCCCTCATTACATTATATCTCTATCTTGAGCTAGTTCTATCCAGTACCCCTCATTACAGACTATCTCTATCTTGAGATAGTTCTATCCAGTACCCCTCATTACAGACTATCTCTATCTTGAGATAGTTCTATCCAGTACCCCTCATTACATTATATCCCCATCTTGAGCTAGTTATATCCACTACCCCTCATTACACCCTATCCCCACCTTGAGATAGTTCTATCCAGTACCCCTCATCTCACCCTATCGCCACCTTGAGATAGTTCTATCCAGTACCCCTCATTACAGACTATCTCTATCTTGAGCCAGTTCTATCCAGTACCCCTCATTACACCCTATCGCCACCTTGAGCTAGTTCTATCCAGTACCCCTCATTACATTATATCCCCATCTTGAGCTAGTTCTATCCAGTACCCCTCATTACATCATATCGCCATCTTGAGCTAGTTCTATCCAGTACCCCTCATTACACCCTATCCCCACCTTGAGATAGTTCTATCCAGTACCCCTCATTACACCCTATCCCCACCTTGAGCTAGTTCTATCCAGTACCCCTCATCTCACCCTATCGCCACCTTTGAGATAGTTCTATCCAGTACCCCTCATTACAGACTATCTCTATCTTGAGCTAGTTCTATCCAGTACCCCTCATTACACCCTATCAACACCTTGAGCTAGTTCTATCCAGTACCCCTCATTACACCCTATCGCCACCTTGAGCTAGTTCTATCCAGTGCTCCATTTATTCTGTCTCGGCCCATCAACGAGAGAAGTATTGTGATTGTGAGAGAAATCAAGAGATTTTGATAAGGGTTGGCATTATACGACCCCCTTAGCTAAAAACTGGTTTTAATGGTGTCTATATCTCCAGTGTCTGCCCATATCTCGGAATTAAGCCGAAACAATTTTACCAATTGGGTTAAAACTTAGTATTTAGTGCTTTAATAAGGTTACTGGAGTAAGTTTTTTTTAAATTAGATAGCCAACCTTAAAATTAAGGGTAATTTAGTGGAGGGCAAAAATCCGTTCTAACGAGTTTTTTTAAATTTTGTTTCTAGGTAATTATCAACATTTAAAACAAAATCGCAACTTTCGTTTTCCAAGAAAATTACTTTAAAGGGCGGAAATTTCCAATTCGTATCATATCTTCGCAACTATTTGAGATACGAAATGACCTACCATCATAGACTCTGCCTTGACATATGAGTGAAGAATGACCTTGGGCACGAAACGTATCCTGGATAGCTCAGTGGCAAGAGTATTGGCGTACTAAGCCAAACGTCCCGGGTTCTATCCCCGTGTCCAAGTGTCATTTTTCAACTATCATAAAATTATATCTAGATGGAGTAATTCTCACTAAAAAAAGCATAAATAATAGCTTTGGATATTTGATTCATTTACTATTGTATTATTATTATTATTATTAGCACCTCGTCTTACTACCCGTTCGGGTTATACGCACTTACGCTAATGTGTAATGGTAGGGTGATTGTGAGATGAAATGGAGGACCTACAGTTTAACGTGGAATCCGAACCACGGTGGAGGCCTGGCATTTCTCACATTCACAAGATGTCGTGTCAGAGGTGAAGGAAGGGTTTGGTAATCAGATAAATCTGTGCCGGGACCGAGGATTGAACCCCGGCCGCCAACATAGAGGTCTGACACCTTACCCCTAGACCGCTAGGTCACCCTTTACCATTGTAAAGTTGTAGTACTATTAAAAATAAACATTTTAAAATGTATTTTTATAAAACTAATATTTTCTGTGCTATAAGCAAACGTATATTTTGTTCTGGAGTAGGCCTACTTTGAAATTGAAATATGCTCTTTGGTGGCCAGAGATGTTTCTATTTTCTCAATGTTTATGTAACAGTATATATATTATTTCATATTTACTCTTTGGTAGCTTGTATATGCAACAATTTCTATAATTTGGTCTCACAAATCTTAAAGAGTTTTTTCATTTTAATATTAAAGAGAAAGAAAGTATTTGCGGTGCACCTTACCATTTAATTTTTTCAGTAGTTTTAGAAATGCGAAGTAAAATAACACAATGCAAGCTATTAAGTTGATAAGCAATTCATGTGATTTTGAGAAAAGCACTGATATATTTGCCTCTCAATTATTCTTGTGTTAGGAATTTAATAGAAAATGTTTAAAATAACGATACGCTTTAAATTATATTTTAAATTTGGAAATTATTGAAAATGAAGGGAATTTCAAAACTTAATTTCTGTGTAAGCCCTGTTTTATATTTGTTTTTCTAAAATAAAAAGTTAACTGTCGTTTTCTCATGAATAATTTTGGAAAATTTGAATTTTCTTTAAACTGCTTCTAACAATAATTTTTATAGAATAATGTCTTACCTGAATAAAAAAATATTCAAAGTGTAACTTAATTACAGCTCATTTGTGAAAAATTGGTTTCAAACTAAAATACACTATGTAATGAGAAAGTGTGTACGATTGTATCGTCCCATTTATTGGCGTGGTAAAAAAGCATGGCGTATAACACGAACGGGTAGTAAGATCCGGTGATAAAAAAATAAAACACACAAAATGTGACTTGTTGGCTTTCTACCTGCATCTTTAAAATGTTCAACTGGACGGTCTCATCCAAGAAGGATCAGAATATACCGTCATTTCAAATGCATGTGAGCTCCCTCCATCAAATTGAACGACAATCCATTGAAAGATACAATTGTATTCATAAAAAATACCTTTCCATTCTAACGTCGAGGGCGGGGTTGCCATCTTTAATAAACTTTTTTTTTCACTTGCAGTGGTAAGGGTATTTTTAAAAAACAAAAAACCATTCAGTGCCTCCATAAACTGTTTGAGAATGTAGTGAATTGAATGATAAAATTGTTATAAATTTGTCAATAATATTTAAATGAATAGGCCGAAATAAAAATATTTCTACTTTTTTTCAAGCATTAAAAAATTATTCTTATTAAGCTACATTTTAAAGTCGTATGAAATGCCACAACCTTTGTGTCATCAAAAACCAACTCATACGAGTTTCGTATCTTTTGTCGATTATAGAGCCATGAGGTTTTTGTTGTTTTTCAATACGGGCATACTGGTAGTCATTATGTGATCGTCATGGACTGGTGGTTCTTAGTGTTACCCCTCGGTCCCGGCAAAGATTT
This sequence comes from Timema shepardi, assembly GCA_902151425.1. Lineage (NCBI taxonomy): Eukaryota > Metazoa > Arthropoda > Insecta > Phasmatodea > Timematidae > Timema > Timema shepardi. The sequence goes on along the minus strand of CABFVX010010298.1, from coordinate 65 downwards.
ATCTGATTACCAAACCCTTCCTTCACCTCTGACAAGACATCTTGTGAATGTGAGGAATACCAGGC
>CABFVX010010297.1:0-14643 GCA_902151425.1 Timema shepardi | reverse complement strand
CTACACTTCCCTACAAAGTTTTGATCCCGTGAGCCAACTTGGAATTTCAGTGCATATTTTTATGTCATACGTAAATCAAGTTATTCGGTAAAACTTTGCATATTTAAATTTGAATATTTTTTAAATATTTAGTATACACATCTATAAATCACATGAATACTAATATTTAATATTTATAGATGAATTAGTATTAATAAACAATTGTTGAAATATGTTGATTTTAAAGGAATTTTAAGTATATTTATATAGAGTATGCTTATACCTACGGTAAAATCCCATTTTTATCAAATAGGTATAGTATTAAAGATACTAAATTTTAATTTTCAAAGTTTTATTCAAAAAGTGTGGCTTAAAACTTGATTTGCAAAACGTAAAAATTGAAGCTTCTTACCCCCATAGCCCTTGAATAAAAATTGTTAAAAATAAATTTTTAGTGTGTAACATTTCATAGAATAAAACTCTTTTGAATGACGAAAAAAATATTTCTGGACGTATGGCCTTAAGCACTTGTCTACGGAATAATGCCAACCAAGATGAATTTTTGCACACATCTTTATTTTAAAGTATGGGCAACTGTTTTCACGTTATGTGGCCCACGAAACATCAACTCATCACAATACAGGAATGAACTTGTTTCCCCACCACTTTCAAGGTAGAATGCATGGCACGTTTTTATTTAAGATGGTGTCCCTGGTAGGCCTAATCCATGTTTTGAAAAAGATTGAATATATACATAGCAATTATGACACTTCCTCATCATTGTCTTCAATCTCTGGCACTTCTTCTTCTTTGTAGTCTTCAACCTCTGACATTTCCTCCTTTTCATCTTTTTCAGTATTACTTTCCTCTGATAAAGTTAGTGTTAAGTTATCGATGAAACTAATTACTTCATTTTCTGTCTCTTCTATATCTATATAAAGAAAAGTGTCAGCAGAATCAGCATCAGGAGAGAGGTTGAGGTATGATTGATCATGACAATAACTACAAACAATGGGGAATGGCAATCTGATTTTTCCGCAGCCACATTTTGACTCGCAGCCTTTCGTCCATCTACAAAAAAAAATCGAGTTGAGAAGTACATCTGGCGCAGGTGCTAGTGAAGTCGATATAGGCTCCAAAAAGTATAATTTATTACCCATCCCCACTCTTTAGGGATTAACTCATTGCCCAACCAAGTTTTTACCTAGTAGTACACACAATAAATATGTTGTTCAGCAGCTCCAGATGTTGGTGGGAGGGAAGATAATTTGTCAGGTGTCTTGAGTCTGGTTGATTTAGCGAAGTTCAGGTATTGATAGTTATCAATAGAAACTTCTGAGATTGGAGCACCATATATTGCCAAAAGAAAACATACTCCATTTCCCACATTTACATTTGGTGTGCAATTCTCTTGCTTAAATACTTCTGCTGAACGCTGCAAATCTTGACATTTCTCAAGCAACTTCAAAGATTTTACCTTTCCTTTATTAAAGAGTGCAGATGTCATATCACTTCGAGTGATAACATGCAAAAATAAAAGGTGCTCCTTACGTTGAGGAAAATTCTCAATGCTAACAGCAGGGCTCATACTCAGTCCCTAAAATTCCCCGCCCCCTCCCCCTTTTAAACTCTAGTTCCCTAAGGTCCCTAAAAATGAGTACATGAAATGTGTATAGATAATTAATGTAAATTTGTATAATTTTCAGTATACTTTTTAGGCAAGTTAAAGAAATTCTGGCCTGATGTCTTTGAGAATTAAAGGGCCTGGATAAATTTGGGGAATCTCTGTCTGAACTTGTTGTATTGGCTTACAATTTTTCCCGTGATTTCACAGTAAGATTGGAAGACTTAAAGAAAGAATATTCAACATGATCTTCAGCTTCCTTCCAAAGTTATTATCAATGTGGTTGACACTAGGGCCAGCAGCTGTTCGACTCCTTGAGCAATGGCCTTCTGTAACAAAATAATTTCTTTGTACTTAAAAAAAATTCTTTGGCGAAAGGCGAAATTCTCTTTGTCATATTAAGTGCTAACATGTTCTCAGAGTACTATCTCATTTTTCAAAAAGAAATTTCCATGATTCATTTATTGTACAAGCATTTGGAGGAACTTTTGTGAGAAATTAGTTGTAGAGTTTGCAAACCTGAGACAAATTGGGACATTTCCTTTCTTTAAAAAACCCTCATAACATTTATATAAAGGGAGGAAGCCTAGAGTGAGCTTAGAAAAGTTAAAGAATTAGAAGCCCTTAACTTTAAGTCAAAAGTTCAGAAACACTTCATTGTACCTGGGAAATACCTCCAGAAGGAATGCAACATAAAAAGAGTCTCTATCTTTCATGATATTACTATTTATAAATCAGAAAACTCTCTAAGCTACCAGCAGTGAAGCAAAACTTTTAAAAATTCCGAGGCTGATGCCTTTTGGAGTCCATACAGACTGCTTACCGCTTGTGTTCCAATCACAAAAATGCTCATCGCCTATGAAAGAAATGCAAGAAATAAAAACAAGTATCATTAGTACTTAGAGGAAACCAAGCTGGGAGAAAAGAGACTTAAAGAAGATGAGAAAGTGAAAGGGCAAAAGAAGAAACCTTAAGTGAAGAAAATAAGAAGTCTTTTGATATGAAGATAAATTTTGCAAAGAAAATAAGTTCAGAAAAAGAGTGCAGCTGACAAACTTCTTGAGCAAACATCATTATGTATTACATCTGTGCTGAAAAGAAAAAACTTTGAAGAACTGCAGGTAGCTCATGGACTATTGGAGGGATATAAAGTTTTAACAATCGAAGGGACAAGGCCAATAAAGAAACATACCTACAAAGACATCATAAATAAAATAATCTTTAATAAATTCATGTTTTGATAGGTCTGCCAAGAAAGAAAAGTAGTAAAAATACAAAAAAAAATTTTTTATTATTTTACTTTTCTTCCTTTTTAATTTTCTTCTTTCTTATTTAATCAACTGCTAGCCTAAGTTAAATGTGATCTGTAAATGATAGCCATTATTTAAATGTGATGTGTATAATTTTAAGAAATACCTATTAAAAATAAATAACGATTAGAGATTTAAGAGCACTCAATATATTTATGTATTTTGACTATAAAAAATTAGCCATATCCTATCTAGGGTAAATTCAAAAAACCTTATTTTAGTCATTTAATATGGCTAAAACATTAAATCAACTTAAAATTAGAGCTAAAGTTAAAATACAAGCTAAAAATAGAACTTTAAGAGCTAACAGAAACTTTTTGGTTTGGCCTTAACCAGTTTAGAGGTAGGGGTTAAAAACAACATGATTTTTAATAACACTTTTGTTGTTACCATTGTTTTTTGGTCCTTTTTTTTGGCCTGAAAGTATCCTAAAGTCCCCAAAATAGATCTCAATATGGAGTATGAGAACTGTAACAGAAGAATATATACCTTGGTCCCAATATTTCCTTTGCCCAGATTGAGAAAAAAAAAGTTGTTTATGCGAGTGAGTACATTCTAATAAAAGAACTAAAAGATCTACATTTTCTCCAACAACAGCTGTGGTATTTGGGCCTGATTTTTAGAGTGGTGTTTCTAGTATTAAAAGGTTGAATATCAAGGGTTATTAGAGCGGGTTTGTTTTTTGCGGGCTTGTTTTTTGCCAGTTAACTATCTACTACATTCTTAACACAGTTAAAATAATGTAGATATTGAGTTCTCATATCAATTTGTATGTCTTATAAATTTAATAATATATAAGAGAAATATTCTTTGAAGTAGACTACAAGGAGTGGAGTATGCGCCTTGCATTGAACTTTAGTAGTGTGTTATTTATAAAACAGTTGCCTGTATGGGAAAAATGTATAAGACCTCTGTTTTAGAGAATGTTTTGCTCTACAATTTTACTATGTCATAAATGTCATCTGGCCAATAGAAAACAAGATATCTCCGAAAAACTATTTTTGCTACCTTTACCTTGAATATCTTTTGAAGCGAACATGATATCAATGGGGAATCTTAGTACATTACTTATAACACCTAAATAAAGGTGTATGCAAATATTCAATTTGGTGGGAATTATTCTGCAAATTGGCCTTGTTTGATCCTTAAATGACTGGGCTATTCATGTTTTGGTCACTATTCATATAACTATCAATCATTTTCAGATTCCCGGGTCCCTCACACTTTAGGAAGCCTCTCCACCCTGTTTTATTGCAGGAGCGACATGCCGGAAGGAACTACTCAATTTTGGTTCGCTGAACTCAAAATTTTCCTCCATGGAAAAAGCTCAAATCTACTCTCTGAATCTGTGATAAATACTCTTTTCCATACTGCTATCATCCAGTTCCTCATTTAATAACACCATAGACAACATTTGCATTTCTGACCGTCATTAAAGAGAGGCTTTTGGATAATGTAGTGGGATTTTATGCCTGCCTCTGTTAGGTGTCGTGAAAGTGAAACTGTAGAAGAATTCCCTTGAAGACCATGATTGATGTTCAAGTAACCGACCAGATCTGGCAGGCTAGCATTGCAATTCAGTTTGGATGTATAAATCACCATTCGGTTTTGTTGGGGGTTTCTCAGACCGAGGCTTGTCAGTGACAGTTTTAGTTTTCCTAAACTTGGTCACAACTTGCTTCCCCCTCCCCCCTCTAAGCCCCCCCCCCCTCATTGCCCCACTCTCACGTTTTAGAAATGTTCACTGCTTCATCAATGTCACGTTAGGTTTTCCCACTCTTCCACATTCCAATCATTTGCCATTTTACATCAAAACCATTAATTTTCATTCTCATCCTCACAAATCAAGACATAGAAAATCTTAACCTCAAGAAACAATGATCTTTCAACGTAGCCTAGCTGATACCCAAAAAGGAGGGAAACGGCAGGTTCCAGGCACTTTTATATACGTCTGCTGGCATGACTGACAACCATATGAGATTTGGCATGATTTTCAAAATTCTTTTTTTCTCATACACTAGGCCCTTTTTAGGCCGAATTTAGCGAAAAAATAAAAAATGCAACAAACCCCTAAACTGCATTGAATTTTTCCAACCATCCTCAGAATGCTCACAGATGGAGCTGTTAATACCCCAAGTTTTTTTGATCTCCTAAAATTAGTTTTGGAAGAGAAGACATTCAGAAAAATATAAGCTATCTTTACATATCCATTAAAACTGATAATATTTTATTGAATTAAAAAAAATACCAGGCTACAGTTTTTGCCGAAAGACTATTTTTAAACTTCTATAACAAGATTGTGAATTATTTTAAATGTTTGAAGAAATTTAAGGTTGGGGCAAACAAATATGACTTTTAGTGCTGTCCTTAAACTTATGAAATACAATATAGTACGTATCCATACCAAATTTGTTCTCTAGGACTCAATTTGTACATTACATACACCATTTTGGATTAGAAATCTTTGATTTTCCAATTTTAGCATTTTCTTCATTGATAAAGATAGTGTCCATACCAAATTTCAGCTCCCCAATACTAAATTTGTACATCTTGTCCGCTGTCTTTGGTTTTTAAAGTTTAGTATTATTTTATTAAATGCAACATACTCCATAATATCAATGCCAAATCTCAACTATCTAGGACTTATTCTGTACTTTTAATCTGTCATTTTGGATCCACCATCTTGCATTTTTTGAGTTTTAGATTTTTTTCAATAAAAATAGCATCCATACCAAATTTCAACTCGCTAGTTCATCAGGAAGAGGAAGAAAGAGCCCTGGCAGGACATGCAGACACTGCATGGATTTTATATACAGTAGGGCCCAGCCTTACAGCATTTTGCTAACACTCTAGTTTTCAATTATAAACATGTTCACTTTGTTTGGCACTTGCCTTGCTCTTCCCCTGCGTTTTTCCGCATGACACACTCAGTGAATGGCTTTTGCTGCCATTTTATGTCTGTAAGTCAGTTTTTTTACATTAGTAATGGGCACTACCGAATAATTTTATCGAAAGATAAAAACCATTAAAAAATTTATTTGATTGTTTTCAATCATTTTGTATCATTTTTAGGCATAGCTCTAGAGTGCACTTTACATATGATTGTATAAACATGTTATTAGGATTTTATATGCATTTGAAAGTTTAAAAATGCTATGTTCTGCCTTACAGTGGGGCTCTGGAATCTAACCCGTCATATGAGTGGGGCCTTACTGTATTTAGATATAATTTCAATGATTGTAATAAGTACATTAAAAATATCATAATAAAAAGGCAATAATGGTTAAATATTTATATCAATGATGGATTCAGTATGTTATGTAATATTGTTTTAATAATGATCATGCAAAACTCTAACTAACTTTATAATTTTTCAGAATTTATTGAGGTGGGCAAACCTGCCAGAGCCCTTGACACACTATATGAAGTGTTCCGCAATAAAAAATGGGCGTACAGCTGGAGCGAGAGTGTTCTGGAGCCGATCATGTTCAAGTACTTGGATTTGTGTGTCGAGCTCAAGAAATCTCATATTGCCAAGGAAGGATTGTTCCAGTACCGCAACATGTTCCAGTCGGTTAGTACAAACTTAGTAATACAATATTTTTATAGCAAACCCCTCAGAATTATTAAACTATAGTCACATTAATTTTATTTGACCAGGCCTACTCTTTACTACTCTGCAAGTTTCACAATTGTGTATTGTTACCTAAGTTACTCCTTGTTCTTGTATTCTACAGTTGATATAACTTTTTACTATTATATTATTTTGATACAACTATCTTAGTTGGAAAAAAAAATTCTGCATAATATGCCATGGCTAAAACAATTAAAACAGTTGACTTGATACACTTTGTTTGCTACAAAACATATCAGTTGAATTAATTACTAAAAATAAATCTAAATACAACATTGACAGAATATATTCCTAATTGACACAAACTACTATGGTTAAAATAAATTCAATTATTATGTGGCAGGGTTGGTAACCAGTGATATGTTGATTCAAGCATAGATTTGTTTAGAGTCCACTCGCCATAGGAGTGTGGTAACTAACAGCTAACAGAAGATGTAAAAACAGTTTAAAGAAACACAAATTAAAAACAAATTGTTGTTGTGAAAGTTTTGACTGCAAAAAATTACAGCAATTCAATATATGATCTTGCAAATTATATTGTTAGGTGAATGGATAGATGAAAGTATATCTTGTAACTTTTGATAGCTTTCGTGGGTTCACAACCATCAGGGGTCGATGGATTTTTCTTGAGTGATAAAAATCGGTGGCACAACTTTCTTTGGAGGGAAGTAAAGCCGTCGGTCCCATGTCGATTATGTAAAAGAACCCTGGAAGGTTTGGGAAAATACGGGGAAAGAGGGAAAGTCACATTACACACATTTCACAAGACAACTTTTATTTTTCAAACCCTAGAAAATATTTATTGTTTGATTAAGTTAAACATAGACGATACCTCTTCTAACCATAGTAAAGTTCATTAGAAAGCTTTCATATTGTTTAACGGATGGAAGCACTAGTCTAACTCATTTTGAAGTTCATTAGAAAAATCTCATATTGTCTAACGGATGGAAGCATTAGTCTAACTCATTTTGAGTTAAAATGGGGCTTTTCCCCTTTTCCCCTTGTACCCTGAATCCTTCATTTGTATTTCCATAAAAAAACTATCCCAATAGGTATTGAAGTTTTAATGATTCACTATTAAAACTGCAATTACCTCAATAAATACTTCAATCCAGAGACTTAAGACTCGCTTGTATATCCTTAAGTTTTTGTAAAAATAAAACTAGGCCTATAGAAGAAGAATATATTTTAGGAAAAACAAACTTTTTTTAAGCTCATAATGGGACAATTGTTACTAAACAATTAATTTGTTTATTATTATTTGATCAAAAGTGACGGCTCAAGATTTAATGACTTTATGTATTAAGTAATATTAAATACTTCTTTTCTTTCTGTATTTCTTTTTCAGATGACCTAATACCTATTTATGCAATATGCACCTACCATGTTCTTACATAATCTTTAGCTATGTTAAAAGGTAGACATCACAATAATTCCCAAACCTGGAAGAACAGGTTCATCGATCATTTGCAGAAAAAGTATATTCTAAAGGTTCATTAACACAATTTTCCAAGCTCTTAAAACCAGTTCATATCACTTTCCATTTGGTGTGATGATTGATACTTTGTATCACCCTTGAATTTTCTCTTTCATTGTTTTTGTTTGTATTGTTAGTGGATTGTCTTGATAGGTCCACTATCTCAGTAAGTCCAATAAAAAGGAGATTCGACTGAAAGGCTGTTTAACATGATGGCCAGTTTATGTCTCCAAACCATCACTCTTGCTTCGTGTCAAGTTTCCACTCCACAAAAGGTTGAAACACTTTAAACATACAGTAGAAGCAGATATACCGGCACTATAAATCTGAAATAACCTGATAGATAATTTACACGGCACTCTTTTATCAACTGGCAATACCCCGCATTGATTTTTCTAGAGATATAAACACAATTGTTTAGTTTTCATTCAGCATTTTATGTATTTATTTAATAATATTATGTTATTCTTAGAATATCGTAAACATATCTTGGCTACTGAATCACATGTAGTATAGTATACAAACATAATTGTTTGTGTCTATAATGCCCAGAACATGGATTTGTGAAACCGAAGATGCAAGCTCCGAGGAACATTTTAAAAGTGTCTTTGCACCTTAATAATTTAATTCATTTTAGTAGCTCCATTTAGAATCGTACACTTAAAGCCTACACTGATTGCTGCATTAAGACGCCATACAGCATAGGAATGTTTATTCACAATGTAATTAGTAGCACACCATTGACAAGATGTCAATATTGGGGCCCCTGTCTTGTCTTATTTCTTGAATAATCATTTAATTTTATTCGATGATCTATGGATAATCTCTACATGCTAATACAAATTTGACTTTTAGTTCTGACATGTAACAATTCAATTAATAATCATTAAATAGAACATGATAGCAGCTTGATACAGCTTGATGCATTTAATATTATGTGTCATCCAAGTAGCTTATTTAAATCACCTAGAGCGTTGGGGTTGTACTTGTAATATGAACCCAGAGCAGTTAATTATTTACTACTTGAATTTGTTTTCCACTTTAGACATGTAATTGATTACTTCTCAGGTGAATGTTTCCTCCCTGGAAAATGTAATTCGTGGATATCTGCGTACAGCTGAGGAGCGCACAGAGTCTGCGAGGGAACAATCACAGCAGGCTGTTATAGATATTGATGATCTGGACATGTTGGCTACACCAGAGAGCTTGTTGCTGAGTGCAGTTAGTGGAGAAGATGCACAGGTAGGCTACAACCTTATCATTGATTTATTAAATACAAATATGGTATCCTCAAATGTAGATAATAATTACGCAATGAAGACAAGATAACATCTACATCTTTTATTCAAACTACCTTCTAAATAAATCATATGAAACTTCTGTCATACTAGTTTTAAAATGTGTGTTAATTGAATATCTTACTAAAGTGAGTTAATGAAAATTTTATGTAAATTTACTAGAGTTTGGTTAAATTCACTATTTTATGAATTCAAATCTTGAAGCTGAATCTTGGATACAATAATATGAAAGCAAGAGGAAATATAAATGTAAACAAATGTTAAAAAAATATATGTATTAAATAAATGTTAACCTTCTTATAATCCATTTCATTAATAAATTACTGGTCTTGGATCTGGTTTTTGAGTTCAACCTATAATTACAGCCAATTCTTAACCACCAACAAGCAGTACTAGAGCTCTAAAGAAAAAATACACTCAAAGAGTTGGAAAGAAAAATATCTTTTTAACGATTTGTGTCTCCTTGGATTCAAAGAATTTTAGGGTCTCATTATGTTCTTTTTTTCACTGAAAATCCAAATTTTGTTTCCTTTTCTATTTTTATATCCTCCTTTCCAATACCTTCTTCCAAATATACTTCAATACCATATTAATAAAAGATGTCAGAAATGGGAATTGAGCCTTGGACCTTTGGCTTAGTATGCCAATGCTCCACCACTTGAGTTATTCATCTTTATTCTGTGCCCAGAGTCATACATATTTCATTATTTTAAGGCAGAGTTTATTAAATACACACCATTTATCCTGAAAGGTGGTAGGCTTACCTTTACAGATTACCCTATATTAGAAGCTTCACCACAGTGAAACCTTGAAAGGTAAGATTTATTTTTTTAAGGTAAATGAAGGTTACAAGTAAGCATCTTTATAACTACACCGGAATCTCTTATTAGCGGACGACACCTTCCAGGCTCACAATACACGAATTAAATCTGACCAGTAGGCCTTTTGTACTGTGTATATATGCACACGAGCACAGACTAAACTGCTGTACAAACCCTCACTGATGTCTCATAAGGGGTGGGAGTATGACCTTGATTAACCATAACCATTAGTACTTTATTTTATAAACATTTCCCTAGATGGGGAAAGCGGGACTGCTTACACTTCACGGGAAACAGTTGCATCCATGTTATTTTAATTCTTTGTCCATTGTTTGTACATAAATATGCATCTTCAGTGTCCATATCCATTATTGGGAAGTGGTTTCACTGTAAGGTTAATCCTCGAATGGATGCATTGGTATATTTAACAGTCACAGGCTAACAGGGTACTTTATATCCCAATCAGTTTTCACTAAATTATTTTTACTTGTATTGATGAAATAATTTGTTTCATACAATTTGTTTTAGTTAGTCAAACACATCCCACTAAATATAATCAAACTAATTAAAAGATAATCTTTATTATTGTGTTATTAAATATACAATACTATAATTTATAACATGAAACTTTTTTCTAATAGAGATATAAGACATACAACGGGAATACACATACAATAAAACATTATTTATAAATAAGTAACATTTTTTTAAAGTCAAGAACTAGAGCCACTCTCGGTACTCATTTGAAAATTCCTGCAATATTTTTATCAAATTCTTTGGCAGGGATCATCCAAATTGGGTAATTTTTTCACTTAAGTAGAACTTGCTTATACAAAACTTTTTTTTTTTGGCGGCACAATGTTATTTATTTATCTACATGGAATAGATGGAGGACTCTCTTACTATTGGAATGCTTTTGACGGTAAAAAAAAGATGCAATTAATATCTAGGCCTTATTTTATACCCCCACAATGAGTTTGTTTCAAATAATGTACAGACTATTGATTAAATAAATTTAATTCCAACTACATAAGATATTCAAGGTCTCACTGAAGAAATATAAAAATAAACACACTTCTTGGACCCCTGACAGTGTTACCACTAACAATTTATAAGATTGTTGTACTTTACATCCCAGTGCACCTGCTCTAGGGTTGAGGGAGATTTCTCTGTTTCATAAAAACACCTTCAGTAATTCACAGGTTTGTCATGTTCTGGAAAATAGTACAAGTTTGTTTGTACAGTCATTGCATTTATGTAGTATATATTTAAATTAACATTGTTAGCAACTATTAATTTTAATTTCAATATATTTATATAAACTACGGATTAAGGGTATTCAAGATTTGAGGGTTTGAGAAAATTTTGAATTTGAGTTTCGAATCCTTAAGAAAATTCATTTTTATTTTTCAAGTGAAATTTCTTTCAAAGCTCCAATACTGCTTTTAGTATTTAGTTACTATCTGTATTTTCTATTATTTTATTAGATTTATTTACTCTTATGTTCATAACTTTTTCCAAGATTCAAATTCAAGATATGAATTCCAAGGTAAATTGGAGATTCAAATTCATAAAATAGTGGAGTCAACCCATCACTAATATATACATAATGCTTGGAAAAATGTGTACAATTAAGTAACACTAAATGACAACCATGACTCATTGTTTGTGTTTCTGATATTTATAGTCATAAGTATGCCATATACTCTTACTTAAAATAACGAGTGGTGTATGACTACAGACACAGGATGAACCTAGTTAAATCAGTGTTAGAAGATTACTGCACTAAGTTATAAGTCCCAAATTGCATTCCTTTGTTCAGATGCCATTTTTCAATTTACATTTGAACAAACTTTGTGAATGTCACAATATGTTGATCTCTATTGGTTCAAGTTTCACCTGGAGAAAGAATCAGGAAAACACAAGTAATTTTGTAAAGAGAGCAAGGAAACCTTGTAGAGGTTATTTATAATTATGTACCAGAAATAATCCCTAAAATTTAACTGAAGTTTCTTTGGTTTGGTTTTTTACATTTACAGTCATTTTTATCTTCTTTACTCTTCATTGATACTTTTTATTTGAGCTCAACAAAGGAGACTGTTAAATGGGGACACATTTGATAAAATGTTAGCTCTAAACCATTTTGAAAATATAAATGTTGTTAACAAATCCTTTCTAGTAAAAAAATTAATATTGAGTAGATGACATAAATTCACAAGACTCTAGTTTTGGGCAGCTAACAAACACACTTTCAAATGAAAGTTTACTATACACATCATTGGCTTGGTTGAGGTTATCATAGTCACACATTTTATAACCTTCACAAGTATATTTTAAACAATTTGAAGATCAACAAAAAGAAAAGTGACTAGATTTATAAACCTTGCATGACTGCCTAGTCATGATAAACTACGATGTGACATTTATGTTTCTCAGTCTTACAATAATTGAGATTGTTTTAGAAATTATATTTAATTTGTGAGATTTGTTAAATTTTCTAACATTATAGTTTTTATTGTTTCAATTAAGAGAGAATCCATCTTTAAAAAAAAAGTGAAACANGGGGGGGGAAGTGGACTTATTTCTTTATGTGGTGTACTAGCCTAAACTAGCACAATACCAAAAAAGTACAAACTACTCCCAACATTATGTAATCATTATTTACTAGTAGGCTAGTTATTTTCAAAATAAACTTACCTTGGTTTGCTTTCAGGATCGAAGTGATCGTACTATCCTGACTCCATGGGTCAAATTTCTATGGGAGTCATATTGTCAATGCCTAGAACTTCTTCGGACTAATGCCCATGTGGAGAACCTATACCATGACATTGCCCGAATGGCGTTCTCGTTCTGTCTCAAGTACGGTCGCAAGACAGAGTTTCGCAAGTTGTGCGACAAACTTCGCAAGCACTTGGAGGACATTAGTAAGCTTCCTGCACAAGCTGTGAATGTGAGCATTCACCGTGCAGAGACACAACAGCTCAACTTGGACACCAGGCTGGTGCAGCTTGACTCTGCCATTCAGATGGAGCTCTGGCAGGTAAGTAACCTGCGGGTTTTACACCTTTCTGATACTCTATCCTTAGATTCTCTAGGTACAGGAATAACCCAGATGGGCAAAGAGATAATAAACAGAGTTTGGATATATCTGAACTTAAGAAGGAACTTATAAATTGTAAGTCATGGAGTGTTTTCAAATGTATTTTGTTCTAGAGTAGAAATAAAGTGATTCACATCTTTCTTTTGTGAAAACATATACATTTTAAGAGATAATAAAAAAAAAATCATACATATTTTATTTTCACCTATACATTTGTAAATATTGAAAAACACAATCTCCAGATATATTTAGTTATATGGATACTTATAGTTAAGAAATTCAACCTTAAATAATTAAAATATTTATTTTGGTAGTAACGTTTTTCAAAATATGATCTACTCTATAGCTTTGTGTAAAAATTGAAAATAAGTATAAATAAGTATACAATTATAGATGAATGTATATGCAGGGATTCTACCATCCAGGAAAATGAGAATTAGCCAGGAATTTAAAGTGGTCAGGGAAAAAACTGGACATTCTAAATAAAATCACAATTAAGCTATACATTCACATTAAAAGTATATACTCTGTCATGATTGTTTTTCAGGAAGCATACAAGGCAATTGAAGACATACACGGACTTATGAACATGTCAAAGAAACAGCCAGTTGCTAAGACAATGGCCAATTACTATCAGAAACTGGCTATGGTGTTTTGGAAGGCAGGCAATTATCTTTTCCATGCAGCTGCTCTCTTTAAGCTGTTTCAGCTTTCTAAGGAGATGAAGAAGAACATGACCTCTGAGGAAGTTCAGAGGTGATAATTAGGGGTTTATGAGCTTGGTTTTTTTTCATTCAAGTCGAGTATTTCTAAAAGCTCCCGAGTTCGAATATATTAATAATTTTAAAATATTAAGCATATATATTTGTTTGTATTAAATGTAAATCGGTATCACATCTTTAAAATTTCAGATTTTAAAAATATACTAAAACTCATGTTCTTAAAATATGAATGACACTCAATTTTATAAATATAAATACTTATAGAAAAAAGTTATTAGATGGTAGTATTGCTTTTTAATTTAGAGATAGCACATAAAAAAATTAAAAATAAGAACAACACTAAAATATAAGGCCTAATAGAAAAATTAATTAAAATGGCTTAACACTCATGCCTTTAAAGAGATTAAAATTACACTAACAAGTATAAAAAAATTGGCAATAAATAAAATGATATAATATTAGGAAAATGGGAGATCACAAATAAAAGTAAAAACACTAACACATATTTACACACACATCGATATTTCAATGCTATTATAACATCTTCCTCAGGAAGTAGTAGTAGACTGAACAGGATGTTTTCTTCAGTGATACCCTTCCTTCACCTCTGACAAGACATCTTGTGAATGTGGGGAATGCCAGGCCTCCACCGTGGTTTGGATTCCACGTTAAACTGTA
>CABFVX010010296.1:0-14648 GCA_902151425.1 Timema shepardi | reverse complement strand
CGCCGAACCACCCTTCCTATCCGGTTCACCGCGGTAACTCGCCGAACCACCCTTCCTATCCGGTTCACCGCGGTAGCTCGCCGAACCACCCTTCCTATCCGGTTCACCGCGGTAACTCGCCAAACCATCCTTCCTATCCGGTTCACCGCGGTAACTCGCCGAACATGCCTTCCTGCCATACCGCCCCCCCCCTCTCTCTTACTATCCGAGCTCTTCTAGACACCACATCCAGATCCAGAGCACTACGACCTCCCATAGTCAAATCGGGGTTGACGACAATCATATACTCATACTTCTACGCATTTAGTTACTATTTATATTTTATAATATTCTTTTATCTTCTTAATTCCTTTTATGTTCATAAGTTTTTACAAAATTCAGATTCAAATTTGTGATTCGAAGTTAAAATAATGCTTTGGTGTTGTCAAATAGTATATTTGATACATTTCTAGTTTATTTTTAAATAAAAAGAGTTATTATTAACTTAAAAATTTGTTGAAAGAAAGTAATTAACAATTTAAGTATTTAGTAGTTCTATTTAAACAGGTAGCAACTCACCACTGACAACTACATAACATATTTAAAATCTGAGCCGTCCTTTGGTGGGGTCATTTTGCGTGTTAGTTTATAGGTAAAAGAGATAGATACACAAAGAAAATAGTACCATATATTTAAATGATATGTTTCATATCATATATCAGGGGTTTCCAACACAAAAATGCCCAAGGGCCACAATTGAATCCATGAGTCTAGTGGTAGGTCACATCATAATTGACTAATTTTTGTCAGGTATTTAATTGTGAATAAAATAAGAAGTGGTTATTTAAACATTCTAAACAAAATTAATGACTAAACTTTACTAGCGTGTATCTGTCAATATAATACAACAATTGCTAGGAATAAATTAAACATGAACCATGAACATCGGTTAGAACTTTCAAGGATTTTTCATCTGGTAGTCAACACTAACTGTTTCTCAGCGAAAAAAAAATTTACTATAGTAGATTACTTTCATGAGAAACTTTGTGTTAAAAAAAATCAAAGGCCACCAGTTGTAAACCCCTGATATATAGTATAAGATATATAATATTTTTTTTAAACAAAATAAGAATTTCCAAAAAGTACTTTAATAGTAATTGCTCTCATAAACACAAGACTAAGTAACAAAAAAATCAATGTGTGCTTTCTATTTTATAATAAATATTAATTATAATATCTTACTATCTACATAGATAAGGAGATACTGTGCCTATATTTGATGCAACAACATAGTATTTTAAATTATATCTTCAAATACAATTTTTAAAACAATATTATTAAATATTTATTCATCATGATTATAAAAAAAAATTACTTGTTCACCCAAAACAGAACAAAGTGGTTTGAAAAAACAAATATATATATTTAATAAAATTGTATATATACCATGGAGTTATTAAATACAAAATTGATCATTCTAAGTCATCATTTAACAAACCTTGTAAATATAACATAAAATGAATAACCCAAAAAACACTGGATAAAATCTCAATATATGTGATAGTGTCCCGCATAGCATTGAATAAATAATAGTGATTGAGATTAAAAATAAAAATAAAATCATTTCGATTTGAATGGCTCTAAGTTATGTTTGCTGATATGTTCACCCACATATTAATAATATTACAGTCTTATCAGGACAGTCTCTAGCACCCTACTTTATTAATATTCATAACCACTTATTTACAAATCTTTTAACCTAAATAATAAGTAGACTGATGAATATCAAAATTATATCTTCTTTATTTATACTCCGCTCTCCTTATTAGATAGCAGCTTAGTCTTAAGAGATGACATTTTTAGGTGTTATTATTGATGTTACAACATCCCTAGGTCTTATTTATGATAAAGATGATATTCTGTTTAATAGGTAAATATTTTTTTTTAAATATGAACATTTTCAGGTCTTATAATTATAAACTAACAAATAAACAGAAGAGAATAAAAATAAAGAAGATATAATTTTGTAATTTATTTCTTCTTACCAAATTAAATATGAACATTATTATAAATAATAAATATCGTCCAACAATAAAGAAAAATTAAGCTCCCAACATAAAACCAAAAACAAATCTAAGTATAGTTACTTTATACACTCACTTTTTGAACCTTCACATAATCAATTATGTACATAATTACAAAAACACTACCATGTGAGCAAAGTTTATTTCATAACAGTTGAAGTATTGAATGCATTAGTGGGGACAGGCCGATTTAAAAAATGTATATAATCACGGTCACTCAAACAGGCTCAGAGCATTATTCAGTGGGCATGGTCACTAGAAAAGGTCCAGACAACTTTTTATTACTAGAAGAGGTCATCGTGACTGAGGTCAGGAGCGTAATTGAGTCCTCTTTCTTTAAGCGCCTTGGCCAGCAGCCGTTCCTGGTCCTGTTTGGCCTCCTGTTCCCGGCGCTGAGCATCAAGGATGTCATCTACTGACACTTGAATCAACGGAGTCGCGTCCTCCTTTAATGGATCCTGAAACAATTATTATTTATTTATTTTTACAACACGTCCATGAGCATAACCTTTCCTATGGATTGGGCGGTTTACTTTGAACATTGTATTTTTAATTGGAGATATCACATCATTTCAAGAAATTTAAAACTCAGAATATACAAAACAATAATTTTACCGGCTGTTCTGTATGGGTGTGAAACAGGGTCTCTTACCTAACACGACGAAAACAAATTTAGGGTATTTGAAAACAAGGAATACATTTAGTCCTAACAGGGATGAGGCTACTGGGGAGGAGAGGAGGTTACAAAATGATGAGTCACATATTTTGTATGTCTACTCACCACGAGAAAATGTTAGGATAGTTAAGTCTCGTAAATTACTGTGGGCAGGGCATGAAGTGCAAATGGGAGAATCAAGAACCAGGTTCTGGGTACTGACTCGCAAACCCATTGGGAAGAGACCATTGTAGAGACCAAGACTCACATGGGATAGTAACAATAAAATGGATGAAAGAGATAGTGTGTAGTAATGAGGGGAACTAGATCAAGTTAGGGATATGTGGCGTACTTTTATAAATGTGGCAAAGAACTTTCGAGTTACTGATGCCATAGAGTGAGTAAGTGCTATCCCATGTTTCCAATCCATGGACCTGATCTTGGATACCAGGGTGAAATGGTGAACCTGGCTCTCAGCACTTTCCTTGGAACAATTAAAAAAAGCTTGTTAGAGGGGTGGTGTCTCGCAGCTCTACTTAATATAGCCCGGACTCGTCTTGATGTAGAATTGATGCAAAATCCCGCTGTAATTCCTCCCAATTCATGGACGTCCCCTACTTAGGTTCGTGGGTGAGGTGGCATCAGTTTAGTTCTAGAAGCTTTCAAAGTACTGTACGGTTCCGAAGGGGAGACGGTTGCCGAGGATTGGAAGGTGTGACTGTGAAAGTGGCTTTGTGGGGATATTGTGAACGGAGGGAGTAGTTGGGCTGGGCCCTCCAGGGTCTTATGAGCTGATTCTGGGAAGAGGGCGTTCTCAACTGAGATATAAGAGGAGGGAAGCACAATAAGAGTGTAATAAGGACTGATAGTGGGAGGTGGAACTAGGAAGGTGTTGCCGCAGATAGAAGTGGGAAGTACTAGCAAACTATTACAATTACAAACACTTTACCTATTTTAGTTCCATATGGAATCTTTATGAGCTATTAGAATCCAACATTCAAATACGTAGGCCCTATATTTAATCAAACACTCCTAACAATACTAGCCTACTGAATTTGATTGAATTTGTATTATTTGTTGGGTAATTGTTTCTCAAAATAGGTTAGTATGGCCTGCCATTTTCAAGTCTAATACTGATAAAATGAACGAATAAATAATGTAGTCCTAGGTTATATGTTTGAATGTGTTTAACCATGATGTGCAATAGATACATAATATAATTAAAATTAGTGTCAAAAATCAATACCGTTAAATAAGTATTTTAATTGAAATAGGATTTGTGAGACAGATAGAAACTTGTTTCATATATTCTTTTCACTACCTGTGCGTTTACTGCCCGTCCAAGCTATACCCAACAATTACCCTAATGGGGTAGGGATGCGAAAGGCAGAATTTGAAGGTATATATTTGAATTTTAAATTGAGAGAAAGTGAGCAAAATTCAATTTATCCAGCCAAGATTAAAACCCTGATCTATCAACAGCAAACAAAACTTGACGTCTTGCCAGCGTAATCACCCATGAAAGTATGTACTGTAAAATCATATATTAGTCAAAACATTTCAAACTAAACATAACCATATGGAAATGCACTCACAATCTCACCAAGCAAGACCACGTTCTCCCCTCGGACAATGAAGACTCCTCGCGGGATATCTCCATATTGGCGCCCCACATGGATCCTCTCAATGGTGCGATGCAAGACTAAGTTGGCAAATTGGTCCACGCTGCGCAAATATCCTATTAAAGTTCGGCCATCTCGTAGCAAGACCATCAACTTTTCTGAAATAATTAGAAAACTGATTTGAAGTGCAGTAGAACTGATATCAACTTATAAAGTATAATTCTGTAAGATTGCCAAGTTTTGTTGCTCCTATGAATAATTTCTTCCAAATGAACAGTATCATAGCATCAATATTACAGTTAATCAATATTTAGTTCATGCATGAAGATTACTATAATTGTATTTAGAAATGAAAAGATGCCAAAAACCTTTCTATATGGAGCAAAATTGCTGCAATGAAAATGAAAGAAAAATCGATTTTAAAAACTTGTTTTCTAGTAAAGGTAATTTTTTAGATCATATTGTCAGTATTGTCATCAGACCAAGTGAAGTTAACAGATGGGTTTAAAAAAAATAATGGTGGTATGCTCAAAGCATTCAAAGACAGCTAAAAAGCAATATGGGTAGTGAAAAGTAGGATCGAAAACATGGTTGACACTAACAAAGTCATTAGATAAAACATTAGCCAAGTCTATTTTTAAACAAATATCCAGGAGAATATGATTTAAAAAACCTTCATCAAAATGTGAAGTATCACAAGCATCTCAAAATTGCTGAACTACCGCATAAAAAATTTGTTTTTATTTTCTATCAATACAAACAAAAATAATGGGATATGAAAAATACCCAAATTTAGATTGTATGAAAATATTTTGTAAATTTTATAAAATTAAAATGTAGCAACCAAAGTAACAGGATAGCATTTGACCATATTGCAACTACTTTAACTTTTCTATTTATATTCCATTCACGGTAGGAATTACTTTCTGAAAGGTCTTTTTTCCTACCAATATCCTACTATATAGTAGATTTATGGTAGGGTAAAAGGCCTTTCAGAAGTCAATTCCTACCGTGAATGGAATATAAGTATATAGACGAAAAAACATTGACAACCATGATTCTACTTTTTTTCATAACAAACATAGCAATTGCAAATTAATAATTATTGTCTAGTTATCGTGTTTTAAAACAATTTGAATGTCTTCTAATAGAATTAGCCTTTACAAAGTAAATTGTCACACACATCAATCCCAATTGTGACGACACCGGTTAGTAATGTATTTCAATGGCATCATAGAGATCTTAGCATGCAATAATAAATGTTTATAATAAAAACCATCCCAACCCAAATTGGTTTAGCCTTCCATGCATCAATAAATATGAATTCTGATTAAGTTGTAATGGGTGGTAATGTTAAAATAGACTAACTTAGGCATATAGTATTTAGTATTTTTTGACATATTTTTAATGAGAATGAATGGAAAATGGCATGTTCATGAGTTTTTGAATACAGTATTTTATGGCAAAATATTAAAAACTATATACTTTTTTACTGCATGGAAGTTTTTTGTAATCCATTTGAAATAAAATACTTTTCGTGGAATCATTTTGTGGATATTCCATTCCCTTTAAATATTTACATTACTCTGTGGTTTAGATGAGTGAGTTTTTAAATTCCTATTTGTATTAAATAATAAAGTATTAGTAATTATTTAATCAAATCTCCATTGTTATTTTTATTAAATAAAACATAGGTGGGTGACGGACATATCTTTAATATATCTAAAATATCAGCCACTTTTTCTTTGTTTTTAATATAATAAGCCTGTACATAATATTTCATTGGTGTTATGACACACCCAAGAAGATGTGAAAATTGAATAATAATGGTACCAGAGATTAATCAAGTTTGATTATTTTGAATTAAAAAAAAATAGAATGGAACTCACTAAAATCACAAATGAAACTTTGAAATGTTAATAATGACAACTTTGTCTTGATAGGTTCTTTGCTATATATAATCTTGATCTTTTCCAGTGTATGTTATCATTATTTTTTATAGATATTAAATTGTTTATTTGATCAATGCCAAAATTTTTTTTTCAATTTATTAATAGTGAGATTGTGTGTATAACCCGAACGGGTATTAAGATGCGGTGCTAGTAGCAGTAGTAGTAGTATTAGTAGTATTAGTAGTAGTAGTAGTAGTAATAATAATAATAATAATAATAATAATATAAAATCGGCATATTTTGTGTGTACTATCACCAAAAAGTGTCTCTAGCTTGATAAAGTTTGCATGCCCTTCCCAAAAGTAATACCTAATTTACATTTGTAAGAATTGTGTTTGTTGCACCCACCTCAGTGGCGTAGTTGGCTAACGCGCTTGTCGTGTCTAATAAGGAGAGCGAAGTAAAAATAAAGAAGATATAATTTTGATATTCATTAGTCTACTTATTATTTAGGTTAAAAGATTTGTAAATAAGTGGTTATGAATATTAATAAACTAAAGTGGTAGAGACTGTAATATTATTAACATGTGGGTGAACATATCAGCAAACATAACTTAGAGCCATTCAAATGGAAATGAACTTTATTTATTTTTAATCTCAATCACTATTATTTATTCAATGCTATGCGGTACACTATCACATATATTGAGAATTTATCCAGTGTTTTTGGGTTATTCATTTTATGTTATATTTACAAGGTTTGTTAAATGATGACTTAGAATGATCAATTTTGTATTTAATACCTCCATGGCATATATACAAATTTATTAAATAGATATATTTGCTAGTGCTAGTGGAGATCGAGGTTTGAATCTCAGTCGGGTGAATCTTCCTCTAATTCAACCTTCCCAATTCCTATTCCATTAGAGTAATTAGTACTTAAAGCGTATAACCCAAACGGGTAGTAAGACGCGATGCTAAATATTATTATTATTGTTTGTTGCACAGACACAAAAATGCCTTGTTCCAGCAGACTTGTGCATCTTTCTAAAAAAAACTTTTATAGATAGTTTGGAGGTCAAAGCATTCCTAGCAATGGATTGAAGAATGTTATAATTTATTATAGGTAAGTTGAGTAATGATTGTATAGTGAAAAAAACCACATAATAATAGGTACTTTAATTTATTTGTATTATTAATAGCACTAATTGTTGGTGGTTTTGTTGTTATAAACAATTTTTAAAATGGTGTGTGTACTATTTAACCATTGAAATAAGCCAGACCATCCAATTAGTATATAATGTGAAGAGGATGGATAGTAAGGCAGACATGGTTCAAACCCCATAACATAATATGGGTGCCAAGAAATTAGATGAATACTCCCTTTGCGTGACACCTTAGCTCAACCGGTAGCGTGTTTGTCTACTGAGCCAAGGGTCTCGAGTTCAATTCCTGGCATGACCGAAAAATTTATCATCGATAAAATGTGGGTTTACCCTTTCACAGTGATGAAATAATGGCTGGGAGCTGGATGTTATATCTACGTTAATTTATAAGCCATGTGATGATAACATGCCGGTTCAGAAAGTTAACGTTAAATACCTAAAAGGAAAAAAATGGGTGGATTACTCTTAGGGAATTTGAATAAATAGTAAAAGCACAACCTTACTAAGTTAAATAAAGCTCCCGACACAGATTCCATAACCGTAGGTCCGTAGTCCGCGTTCCTGGTCCGTGATAAATTCTAATCACAATTACAGAGTCAATATCCATAATCACATGATTGTTTCAACCAATGGGATAGTGGGAGACTTCGTACAATCAAAAGATTTGAAAGAAAATAATCTACAGCAAGGAGCGAATGTCAACCAGCTGAACATAATATAAGAATTAAAGAAACCAAAAACAACTTTGTTGAGAAAACTTCCAGTAAATATTAAAATGTAGTTTAAGTACAATCACAAAAAATACATTTATACCTCGATTTTAACTATCAAACTTAAAATAAATGTTTGCCAAAGCCTGAAAATGCAAAACGGATGTATTAGTATTTTGGATGAGAACAAAACAAGCAATTTTAATATTTTTAATAATAGAGGTGTTGAACCTACAACAGCAAAGCCAATATTTCTGAGGATTTGGTATTTCTCAGAAAACATTTTCCTAGAAGACGCTTTTCCCGGGGTGTTAAGATTTAAAAAAAAATGTCTTTGGAATAGCTTCATGTGTAGCCATCTTTTCATTTTGTATGTTTCTATAGCAACGGATCCTCACACTGCCATTCGTTCTTTTATTTCAATGTGCATGCACATATTTAGTCGGTTGTGATTGGTAGTCCGTAGAAAGTTAAAGTTGGGCAACTTCTACAGAGGAAGAACTTAGGGATAAGGACTCTGTGGCCAGAGCAACCTGATATTGTGGCATCGATTTCTTACAGACCACGGGCCTACGGATACGGAGTCTGTGTCGGGTCCTTAAGGATACCGTATGTTTGGACTGGCTCCCCACAAAAAGATCTAATTCAACCATATCAATCAATCTATGTGTCATACAGCTATTTATACATACTGTCTAGCTCATCAAGAAGCGAAGCCGTTCCTGGGGAATAACTCATTCTTTAAAATAAATACAATGCAATTGGGTTATACGAATGTGTTAAATTAAGTTATTTGCTTAAGAACAACCCTATGAGCTCATGTCGTCTAATTTTAAATTTTCTGATAGTAATACATATGAAAATGCACACAGTATCACACAATATTTCAGAAAATTGAAGAATTGACTGTAAATTTAATAATAGGTTTATGTATTTAATTAAAAATATAATAGAGCGCCAGTTTAGCCAACCTACTATAATGTAGAAATAGATTATGAACTATGATTCATAATAAATAAGAAATCTACAAGCACTGCAATCGTATACAAAATTCATGGCCCCCTTATAAATATAAGTAAGGTCATGGCAGTGTTAACGGCTTGATGATCATAGATCATATTTCCTATCTATCTACCCATAAAAACATTAAAAGGCGTCAGCAAGAATATTCTTATTATAAACCTTTTCAAACAATATTAACTCAAAATTTTTACTTGTGAGGGGACCCTGCGGAAAAAAATCTTACATTTAAAAATAATGTATTTACAGTACACATGTTGACGTTATAAAATGTCTGCTAATAGCTTTACAAATACAAAAGAGGCTATATTTAAAAATATTTAAAAGTATACAGTTATTATATTAAGAAGTCATGACAATTATAAGATTTGATGTCATGAATAAATTTAATCCCTTCAATATTTTTACATTTAATTTAACTACCACACAAAAAAAAAGAGTTAATTTTGCCAGTAATTGGAATCTTATATAGGTATACAATACTATTCCTTTTGAATACAAAATAAATAAAATAAACAAATTACGACAAGTAAAAGTATATATTCTGCATAAAAGTATATACCACAATAAATAGGTAGAACATTTTTTGGTGGCCCTATATAGCATAAAATCTTGTATTATGGTTTTATTTAATATATTTTAAGTTTTATCTAAAATTATTTGCATTATAGAGAAAGGGAGCAAGCCTTGATTTCCATACTTTCTCACCAATGATGGGTGTGCGACCGGAACCTATTCATGATTTTTTTAAATATACCTTCATTTATCTCCAAAGGTATAAAGCCAACCTTTCATTGTTCCACTATGACGTAGCTTTTAAGGGCAATGTTGTAGTTTGCCTATATAAATGGCGTAAGCAAAGTGTACAAACATCAAATCTTTACTAGATTCAGTTTATTTTTATAACACCATGTTACTTCAGTCAAATGGTGTGCATGAAATTGTAAAAGCGCTATTTTATTATAATACAACATGATAATACATTTACACCAGTTAAAGATAAATTTAAATAAATACAATATTATTTTTGGGTATATAAACGAGATTTGAAATATATGTTAACATTTTATTGTTGGAAAACAATTAGTTCTCTCTTGAGAAACAAATTAATAATAGTCTTTAAAAATCTTTTAATCCAACATTTTTTAACTAATAGAGTACAAAGGCTTTTATAAAAAAAAGAGTAAAATGTTAAAAAAAAATTATACTAAAAAACTCTTTTTTTTCCAAATATACCTTATGCCAATAAAATTTAAGCTGTGGCACTTACTCCTGCAACAAATATTGCCTCACCTCATTAGCTCCTCCCGAGCGTCCCGTCGGTTTCATGTAGGTCATACTCATGTAATTTATGTTGCAGGAGTAGATACCACACCTTTTATTTTATCGGCATAAGGTCTATTTTTGAAAAACTTGTTTTTTAATTATTTTTTTAGTTATGTAAACTTAAATAGGATATGTTTGAGCGGATTAGGTAGGGCCCAAAATTAGGTCAAGTATAAATCCAAGATAGCTGATAGGCCCATACATGAACAATGGCTGCACGGTGCACTACACTGTAGATTTAGCTCAAATTTTAATATAATGCATTGTCACGTGAAATAGGAATATGTACAAAGTTTTAGCCGTCTGTATCTATTAAAAGTGACTGAAGAAGTGCTAGGAAGTTTTTTTTTAGAGAGAAAGGGAGTTAGGTATGTAAAAAGATTATAGTTAGCAATGGATATAGTTCATTGTTCAATTAGGAATATGTTCAAAGTTTCAGCCTTCTATCATCATTAGAAGTGATTGAAAACAGTCATGATCGGTAGACTTAATGGCAGATGCAGTGAACCAATACTCGGTATATTGTTAAGACTCGCTTGTACACCCTTGAGGAAGCTCCTATTTATAAACCAAAATATCATTTCAGCTCTCTACCGTAGTAGTTGAAGATAGTCTTGTAACAGTGCGTTTAAGAATTCAAAGATAGCAGCACAGTCGCCAAGGACATGGCGGGAAGATGCGGCAATAATAAAATAGGATTATTAGTTGATCGCTTGTAACAGCATGTGTGTGGTGTTGTGAGGTGGTGTGTCAACAGCGAAGTAAGTACCGTGAACTGTCCTCTACACGGAAACGAGACGAAATAGAGCCGCCGGCAAGATATTTAAAGGTAACTTATAAAAAAAGATAATTATTTCTTGGATACTTAATCTCATTGTTGGAATTAATATATAATTATTTTAATCATTTAAAATATTGTGTGTTATTAAAGTTTGAATGTAGACAATTAGGTATTAACTTTTAAAGTAAATGTAGGCTTACATATTTAGCAATTAAAGGAAAGTCTGTATAAACAAATTAAGTTGTAAATTAATTCAAGAAAAAACTTAAAGACCTGTTTTCAAGGAGAAGTTGGAGCACTTGTAATTAATTAAAAAAAAAAATCCGTACAATTTTGGAATGGAAAGTTGTTTTTTCTGTTGCCATAACGTGTGCCCGGGCTATTCGTATATTTATTATAACAGAGTTGAGTAAGGCAGAATTTAAAGCCAGTGCAGTCTCATTGTGAAGAGTAAAAGGAAAACAATATAGAAAAAACTAACAAACAAAAAACAGTACATTTGGTTGAGATTCGAAACCCGACATCCCCATTGCAGGCCAACCAAACGAGGCGGACTCTTTTTGACTGCGTCCCCAATTTTATTTGTGTGTCGTATTTTTAATATATTGTTATTTCTGTGACTTTTACTAGCTTGATGACAATACTCTCATTTTTAAATTAATTTTTCATTCAGTTTTTGTAGCAAAACTTTTTTTTGGCCAAAATAAATAAAATATTGCTCTAATAGAAACATAGAATTTAATTTTCCTCACGTGGGGGTATCAAAAATTGTTGAATATCTGTCACGAGCAGGACATCCTTGATCGATATTCAACAACTGTTATTAATACATGCAGAAAATTAAACTGATTATTTATATTGGAGAAAAATATTTTATTTATTTTGACAAAAAAAAGGTGTTGACATAAAAACTGCAAAAATACTGCCCTTAAATAGTGTTCCCAACACTTCCACATTAATGTGCGACCAATTATTTCAGGTAATTTCTCATTAACTTATAAATTCTACATAAAAAATAGCATTTAGCGTTTATAAAAATGTATGTAGCAATTCTATACGGTTTTGTATTAATCATAGTTCTATAAAAAAAACGACTAAAGGGTTGTCACGTATCTAAGTATAGACTATAGATTGGAGGTGCATACAGTGTGTACAGTAAGGGCGCTTTTATACAGTCGTTTCGTGACGCACGTTTTCCCATTTGACCATGTGGACAAAATGGTCGCCTTTGGCCTGATTGCAAGCCTGTAGTCGTCGTGTCGTAGAATGCTGCACTCAGATTACCGGGTGTTAGGAATAACTAATAAAACATACCCACCCAGTCAACAGGTTGAAAGATATTGAGTATGATCTACAAACAGTTTAGTGGAAACACTTGACTATACCTTCCTTGGAAACAAGGTCAAATGGGACACAAGTTTGTATGCACTCCAGCCCAATTGTTTTCGTGTTTTCTATCCAGCACTGAAGTGGGTCCCACATGTGCTTCGTCCCTATCTTGTTGGTGTAGATACGCGGTTAGTTCAAACAGATAGTACAACGCGGTGAAAAAAACAAAATAATTATAATATACAAGGGAAAGCCAAAATATTAGGGTCAATTTGTGACGTGTAAGGTGTTTAATTACGTATGATCAACAAACAACTTCGTAGGCCAAACTTCTTTAAGTTTTTTTGACATCAAGATGAAGTTAAAACGTACTAAAATTTTACATACATTTATATATGCGGAAACCCAATACTTTAGCTCAGTTGGTTGCGTGTCTGTTTACTCGTCTAAAGGTCCTGGGTTCGATTCCTGGTATGTCCAAAAAAAAGTATCATTGGTGAAATATCCATAGTGATTAATTAACGGCTTGGGGGCTGGGTGTTGTGTCTGTTCTAGATTTAAGTTAGTTTTTAAATCGTGATCTTATATAATCAGTCGATTCAGAAAGCAGACGTTAAATACCTCAAATAAATTTTTAAAAATTATACATTTACGGTAATAACATTTTTAAGGTAGGTATCAAGATAAATTTGATCAGTTGAACTCATTTTCTTGACACACATAATCAATAACGCACCGAGCGAGAATAGGACAAACCTAGCGGGACTACTCTGAACCTGTTGGATTCTAGTACGTATGAAATTGTAGAAAATACAAACATTTTATTTTGCAGTCAACACTGGTGACATTTTATCATATTGTTGGTACTATTTCACAAGTATCGATAGTCCTACTATTTATGACAAGTGAAAGGGTTATTTTAGAGGAGATGCGGCTGCATTAGCGTGGAAAGAGAATGAGGAAATCATAGGTATAAATACCTATTAGGAAAATCTCCTCAATGCACACGGCAGAGAAACTAAAGCTAATGTGAAATATTCATACGTCAAGTCATGTCACTTTTAATGCATTGTACTTATACCGTTAAATAATAATTATATTATGGAAAAATGTTATCAATGTTAACAGAAAAAAAACACTTTTTAATTGCATTTTTTCACCCCGTTTCACTATCTTTCCGAACTAAACGCATATTAATTAAAATATAAACCCTCTTCGGTTGCTGTATGGTCTAAGGCGCTACTATCGCAATAGACTAAAACTGCCGAAGATGGAGATATCGGGCTTCGATTCCCGTCGGATTTACTAAGGTTGATTTTCCCTAAATGGTGTTAAACTTTCCCTCCACGCAAATGCGAGTACACTTCCTCTGAATGCAACCTTCCTAAAATCTAACACATTAGAATAACTAGTACATAAGCGTATAGCGCAAATGGATATAAAGACGCGCTGCTAATATATATATATATATANATATATAAAGGATGAAGAAGAATTTTTGAATTAGTATTCGAACCCCGACCTTCCCATTATCGTCAAACTACATTAAATAAGCCTGGCATATAGACCGCGTGCCCACTGGCATTGCAAACAATATAAACACGGTTGGTTGATAAGATAAGTTTCATCCTTACATACATATTTGGAAATGTAAAATTAATTTTGATTTAAGTCATTTTAAATGATACATTTACTTGGTGAAATCTGCGAATTATTTTACTTCTTCATAATACATTAACTTGGCGTACAGTTAAATCATTATCACCGAGCAAACGAAAGCTAAGAGGTTGTATCATCACATATGAGAGTTATTTTCCTTGTTTCTCGGAAAAAAGGAAAAATTCAGTGATTTTTTTAAAATCAAATTTATAGAATTTTCACATTTATTCTCTAAAAAAATACGCAACTTTTATTTACAATAATAAAAATAACATATTTATTTCGGTTAATACACAGCGTAAATCTATTTTAACAGAGTTGTCCTTGTTGCGGCATACTATTCTCAATTCTCAAGGTCAAAAATGTGATTTTCGTGCTGACGTTCCGCCCCTCCAACGTGCATCTTTAGCCAAAGTTGAGTCATA
>CABFVX010010295.1:0-14648 GCA_902151425.1 Timema shepardi | reverse complement strand
GAGATAGCGCGGGGACGGTTTGAGGGTGCCACGGTAAGATGGGGGACAGGGCAGAAGACATCTGCTAAGCCTTACGAAGTTGGAGACCAGGTATTGCTGAAGGAAGCACCGGTGTCCGATTTTTGGTCACAGGAATGTTGTTCTTGCCTTATTCCAGCCCTTTTGAGATAATTGGAATTAGAAGGAGCAATACCTATGTATTGTTCGATCCAGGAACCCAGCAGGCGCGTGGTGTATTCAACTGAGAGTCGCTCAAGCCGTGGAAACCGGACGTGTGAGCGACATTTTAAGTAATTTTTTGTATTATAATATTTTATTTGTTTGTTTTGTATATATAGTTTGGTGTGGTATGCTAAACCCGCGTTTATCTCACAAAATTCGTGTCAACCGAAAACCGAACTAGATAGAGTAGGTTGCGCTTAGAGGCGTTGAGGTGGCACGTTTTCTCTAATCTGTTGTTTTTGTTGTGTGTAACATATATGTAGTTAGGTTTTAGAGGAAGAATATGTGAGGATAGTGGGTGGACGTTACAACATGCATCTCCGGCCTCATTAAAACAGTTTCAGTGGGTCGAGGTCAAACCAAAACTGTTTGGGGTCATCTGAAAGGACCAGTGATGCCTGCGCTTGGGTGTGGTCTAACACACTAACAAAGAACAAGTACATTTCTGGGCAGTACTAAAACCTCTATGAAGATTAAATTTATTTTGTTTTGGTAATAC
This sequence comes from Timema shepardi, assembly GCA_902151425.1. NCBI lineage: Eukaryota > Metazoa > Arthropoda > Insecta > Phasmatodea > Timematidae > Timema > Timema shepardi. The sequence continues at coordinate 13,927 of CABFVX010010295.1, read as the reverse complement.
TTAGAAACGTTGTTTGTAAAAAAAAGTGGTTTGTTTGTTTGTTTTTTTGGATAAGAAAAGTATCTTTGTGTTGTTATCAAAAACTCGCTATTGTGTATAAATAAGACTATGTTATTGGAGTGTGCTCCGCTGAGGAAAATATTGATGGTGAGAATAAATAACTTAGAATTATCGTTGTGTACATAGAGTTGTAAAATTTTATTATCCATTATACCCGTTAGTGGCGAGTTTGGGTACCCAGGGGCCCGAGGCTATATTCCATTCACGGTTGGAATTGACTTCTGAAAGGCCTTTTTCCCTACCATAAATCTACTATATAGTAGGATATTGGTAGGAAAAAAGACCTTTCAGAGAGTAATTCCTACCGTGAATGGAATATAAGTCCGGGTTGTTTCTGCACTGGCGCCAGCCGGGCAGGCATATAAATATTGTGTAGAAACAGGGATGTGGACTTATTTGAAGGTTTGAGGGAAGAGTGAGGAAGAAAGAAACATTACATCCATATTTAGTAAACATTAATTCAAGCACAGAAATATTACTAGTGATTAGTATGACTTGTTAAACTGTAAGATGTGTATCATTTGAAAGTAGTCCCTCTATAGAATATTTTTTTTTGTCTGTCATATATTTTTTAAATATATAATATTCTCAAAAAATGTAAAACAATGTTGTAGCATGTTCGAGTGAAACTAACCGCTGAAAACCATTTGTTTTATGTTATTGTTTTTACAAGTTTCTTGCTTCTCTATATGAGGGTGTTCCGAAAAAGATTTAAGTATACCAAACATTTTTCAATAAGTGTGTTTAATATTTGTTTTTAATTGTTAAAAATTGGATGATCAAGTGTTTATTTTGTTGTTTGTTTTTTGCACTTTGCAATTTGTATTTTTTAAATATGCTTTGATAATTTTTTTAAATAAACTTAGTTTTCCATTTGTATCCGGGCTTGGTGGGCCCATATTCAGCCAAGAGGCTTGCCACCTTCTCCCATCCCTGTTCCAAGCCAATGGTACCGAGAGGTCCACTAAACCGGCCAGCCGCAAATTCACTATAGCTAGAGTTTATACACCTGACTTTGGTTGTACCTTTGTACTCGAGCCTTCTTGCTGCAAAGTTAGTTACATTGGTTATAAGGCATACATTGGAACATGTTTACATTGAGGTGGGTTATTAGTTTATTTGTAGAGTATTGCAAAATAAATTAGAAACTCCATTCTCTAATATTTATCTAGGTGTTTGAGAAAAGTTATTTTATGTTTAAGAAAATACTTTTAACTATTTATCAAAATATTTTTTATGCTAGCTATTTTTATTTATAACTAGGCAGGAATGAATATTGATTTACATTTCAGTTACTCACAAGTTAGATCTTTGCATTTTCATATTTAAGAAAATAATAACTAAATAGGCCGTAACTAAAGAGACTAAACGATTTTCAATATTTTTGTTGGTTGATATTATTATTAACAGATGTGTGAAAATCTGAGCAACGCTCGCTCAAGGATACCAATACTTTAACTATATTTACCAAATATATAGGCTCTAACATTTTTTTAAAGGTAATCTTCTTTAGAAAATCGTTGCCTGCTGTTGACGCAAACTGGTTTTATTCTGTGCGTTGACGCCAGAAGCAAAGCCGAAGATAAAATTAGAGAACGATACAAAGTGTGGTGGTCATAATAACCCAAACGCTAACTTTTCCTCGAAAATGAAGCTAACATGCGGTAGCAACTAACTTCGCGTCGAATGGTCATAATAACCCTGCTGTGGGATGCAAACTGAACTACGAGATTGCGTTTCCAAGACCCGCCCCCCATGAGACACTAGCATCGGTGGAACCTGGGAGATAGTTCCACAGAGATGGGGATGCTTCGAGAATCGAATATGTTCCTTCTCAAAATTTTCTAAGCCCATCAAGCGTGTGTGTTACTCCCGCGTGATTCCTCAACCCTCGCTCCATGAGGATGCCTTATAAAGTGGGGATTGTTCAGTTTTGACTAGGTGGGTAGCGTCGATCTATGAGCTTTGAAATAATGAAACCAAAATTATGTTTCGGCTTTAAAGTGATTATTAAACTTATATTTATATTTAAAATTATTTATAATTTTCATTATTCTTTTTGGGCATATTATTTAAAATTATTTTTTGTTTTTGTTATTATTATTATCATTATTATTATTATTATTATTATTATTATTAGCACCACGTCTTACTACCCGTTCGGTTTATACGCACTTACGCTAATGTGAAATGGTAGGGTGATTGTGAAATGAAATGAAGGAGCTACAGTTTAACGTGGAATCCGAACCACGGTGGAGGCCTGGCATTCCACACANCTACAGTTTAACGTGGAATCCGAACCACGGTGGAGGCCTGGCATTCCCCACATTCACAAGATGTCTTGTCAGAGGTGAAGGAAGGGTTTGGTAATCAGATAAATCTGTGCCGGGACCGAGGATTGAACCCCGGCCGCCAGCATAGAAGTCTGACACCTTACCCCTAGACAGTTTTTGTTATTGTTGTTAAGATACCTCGTAGGAAGAGTTAAAATAATAGAGTACTATTAAGCCAAAGACTCTAAAGTGAAAATGTATTATTAAACTTTCATTCTCTTATTTGATAATATTTGAAGAGAATATTTTGCCAAAGAATCTAAAGAGAGAATATATTATAAAACTTTCGTTTCCTTGTTTGATAATATTTAAAGAGAATATTTTGCCAAAGACCCTAACCTGTAAATATACTTTTAAATCGTTCATCGTTCTGGTTTGAAAATAATAAAAGATAATATTTTACCAAGGACTTTAAGGTGGAAATTTACTTTTAAAAGTTTCACGTTTCGTGTTTGATAATATTAAAAGAGAATATTTGGCCAGTGACTAAAATATAAATATACTTCTAAGCTTTCATTATCATGTTTGATGGCCTTTGAAGGAAACTATATTTTCAAAGACACTAATATGGAGATATACTTCAGTACGAACTTTACTAGAATTAAAGATTTATTTAGGATGAAACAAATGAAAAGTCAATATTTATTTAATATATACATTCTATTAGTCATATATTTTGTGTTGGTCTATTATGCCAAGCGTAACATGCCCTTATTATTTGACTCTTAGGGTTTTTAAATAATATTTTTTGTTAAAGCAATTTCCAGAAAGTATTAAAACTTTCAATAGTTGAGGGACACATATATTCATATGAAGGTATTATGTATATATAGGTTGGTTCATGCCTAATATTATAAGTTAATCATGAGTTTTTGTTAACCATGTGTTTCTTCCAAATTAGTAGGATTTAATTATTTGATTATTAGTATCATTTATTGTTATTGGCCTCTTGGCAAATAATTTATTTTGGACTTAATATTGATTTAGTGTAGTCATGATGTTTAGAGAATCTTAAAAGTGTGTACAAATACTTCCAAATTCATTAACCGGACTTTTCATGTATAGTGTGTATAGTTACCACGAGGATCATAAATTATGATATAGGCAAAAATTAAATTTTAGCTTAGGCGTACTTAGAATTTTTCTTTAACATATACATTTTTCAATGTATTTAAATGGCACGTCCTTGGATGAAGGATCTAAGATATTGTTATTAGCTACCACTATAACTAATGCTTAAAATTAAAATGGAAAAATCACATATTTTATAATATTCTTTAATTTTTGTATTCCTATCTTGTCCTATCTATGAAGATTCTAAGGTATTAATGCATCACTTCTACAGTCAATTAAGGTGGATGACAGTCATCCATTCCCGATTTCCCTAACCAAGCTGGTTGCGAGTCGCTGAGTAGCAATCATTTGTTCTCAGATCATTTTTACTCTTATAGACTCACGCACCCCACTTTGATATCCTGTTTTTCTTGTTAAATTTTGCACCCTAAAGTCATTTTTGTTTAGGAAGGTGAGGGCAGTATTAATCAAAGTATATCACTTGTACAAATCATGAAATGTTTTATTAAACAAAAAGTACCAAAACACATACATTTATAACATGTATTATAAACTTTTTTCCTCAAGAAAGCTCAAAGCTCGGTCCACCCTAATGCACGCTTTACTTACAGCATACACCACCTTGATTGAATTTACTAACCATGCAGCCACACCATACTATCTAAGAACATCCCATAACAAACTCCTATTCACCCAATCGTACGCTTTTTCCAGATCAACAAATGAAAATACATTTTCTTTCTTACTGCCATACATTTCTCAATCATTTGTTGCAGCGCAAACATCAGATCCATGCAACCTCTACCTTGGTCATGAAACAACATTGCACACCCCAAATCTTGCCTGCAGTCTTTCACGCACTCTTTCAATAATTAAAATTCTAAAAAGCTTTTCCTGAAATACACAACAAGCTAATGGTCCTATAATTCTTACAGTCACTATGACTGCCTTTGCCTTTATACAAATAAACAATGACAACATTCTTCCAGTCATTACGATCGTTCGAAATCCCAGCAGACACAATGAAAAACTCACACAATATTTCAATTAATATTTTGTAATACACCTATATATTTCACTAATGATCTCATTTACGCCCACAGATTTGACATTATATAACATTTTCATAGCTTTAAACACCTCTTCCTCGTTAATTTTTTTACTCCTTATAACATTTTCACTTTTTTCTGCTACTTTCTTCACATTTTGCCATACACTTGTTCAAAATACTTTCTTCGTCAGTCTCTTATACTATTTTCAACCCAGATCATCTCACCACTGTGACGTAATTTGCCACCCTACCTTGTATTTCCCTACATTTTATACTTTTTGTGAATAGTCTCCAATTTAATTTCGTGTGAAATGAAACACTTCATAGTTCGGCCGCTGTATAGCCAGCTTGACAAATAATACTAATTACATCCATTCAATAAAATAAAAGGACGCAAGGAACAACATATAACATTATTTTAAATAATCTAAATAAGGAATTTTGATTTAAGGAAGAACACTTACCTTTTATTAAATATATTAATTATCCTTTTAAGAAGTTTGTTGATTTATTTATAATGAACGTCAGCCATGTTTGATTTCAAAACATGCGCAAATCTGTCAAACAAGTGAGTGGTGGATTGTCGTGCTGCTAAAAGAAGAAAAAAAAGAGGAAATAAGAATAGATGTAAATAACTCAAAACAATCGCGCTTTTCAATTTTGACAGATAGAAATAAACATTTAATTCTTTTATGAAAACATTGTTCACCTTCATTGGGATGTATTTCAATATTTATATTAAACCTACATTGTATTTGATTTTATCCCTAGTCCATAGCCAACATTTAACTTTTGTTTTTATATATTAGTTTTCTCTTTGGACTTGGAAGTAAAGAATATAACATTTTTTAAATTTGATTTTTGGAAGGCTATCTAGAGGAGACGGGGTCTTCTTCCTCGGTGTTGATCTAACATGGAGCCAAATTGTGGATCTCCTAATTCTAAGTATTTTAAAGTGAGTTATAAAGGTTGTGAATTAACGTACAAGTAGCAAAAATGGAAATCTAAGTGTGTGTGCAAGAACTAGACTATTTATTTTTCGGTTAAATTGTGGAAGAATTCGAAATACTAAGGTGAAACAAATTTCTGAAGATGGTGTTTCAATATGGACTAATTCATGTGTGAGGTCAAACCAACTCTTCAACTTTAAATTTTTTTTTCTCTTCTATAAAAATCAGAATTCATTTACGAACTTTCAGAAAGACAGACTAATGCAGAGAATCAAGTAACATTTTACTTTATGTCTAATTACTAATTTAATGATTTTATATTTTTTCTCTTCTTTTTTGTTTCAACAATATTATTTTATACTTTGTTAAATTAGAATTATAACTATCCGGAATTCCATAGGTAGTATTGGGATGTGGTAAAAGGGAAACAACAATAAATCGACAAAAGTGCCAACAATTGTTATATTATACATTTATTTTTATTGTAGTCATAATTACATTTTGCTCAAACAATCCATTTTTATCTAAATTGTTCATGTTTTAGTTTTTAAGTTTCTCCAGTGGTCTAGAGAATGGAGAGTCGTCGTGCCACTGTCTGAATTAGCCAAGGTAAATTTTTTTCTTTTTAATTATTATTTTTCTCCTAGATACTAGGGGTGGCGCCCAACAAAAACACAATCTTTATATATCTTGATTTTAACTATCGTTACATAAACAAGATTCAGAAGACACTGATATTAAGGCCTAGACTACCCTTAAGTTCATGGTTATAAACAAAAAAATGTTTAAAAAAGAATATTTAATAATTCAACATTGTTGTTTTTTATTTATTTTAGTAACTTATCTGGGCATCTTTCATAATTCTTATGCAATTTTCAAACCATGCTAAAAATAGTTATTGAAATATTTTCGTTAAAATGTTTCCATTTCAAGGCATTTGAATGGGAAAACAAAAATTATTAATATATCTATTTATTTTCTCTTTACAATTAATCTAGAGTGTTTGTTTATACCATATTAATCAATGAATAATTTATTTTTATTTTTATTTTTAAATGTATTTTTAAATTTGGGTTGGCTTCAATAATCACGACGATATTGAGCTTTAACGACTCGCAAGTCGACACTTTAGTAAAATTACATGGTTTTAAATACAACTTTTCATTTTACAAATAGTTATCTTAGTTGATAATAGGTGCCGTTAGTATGATCATTACCCATTTATCAGCTAGTATCGCTTTGCAAGCGTTGGCTAACCTGCTGTATCGGTATCCAGGCGGCAGTGGAGGGTTAAGCTAATCTCTGTGACCTTCTTCAGTCAAAGAAACATTAATACCATGTGCAATGGGATAAGAAGGGAAAATGTACAATTACGATAGTTTGCGTGATTAAATATAAACATCTTAATATATTAAGTAACTAAAATAATCACAAAATGGAAGAAAGGGTGCGCAAAGAAACTCAACGATATAATTTATTATTTAAATGCTTGTCGTAAAGGGTAAATTTTGTTTAATTGTATCATATTATTGGCGTTTAGGCTATATGTATTTACTAATTTAAGTACAAAGGATGAGTAACGATACTATTTTATTTATGGTAGAAATAATATCAAAATTAAGATACAAATAAATATTTCTATATAATAATGTAGTGATTATGCTGATGTTTCAAGTACTTTTTCTAAAAAAGCTCTTAGCTGAAAGTAAATGTTACTAACACACTGTAACGCAATTATCGTATGCTCAAAATCTCTTGTGCCTTGGCCGAGTTCGTATCACGCTAGTACTAAGTGATTTCAGTTTTACAGGAAATCTAACTAGCAAAGTTACTAGAGCTGATTAATTTACGCATTCATTGATCAGTCATAGCGCTTTAGTAATATTTACCACGACATGGAGTCGATGATGAGTAAAATATATTTAAAACTATTAAAGACAATTAACTTTTGTGTTACCAATGCCACAAAGTAAGTAAGTAGTTGATATCCAAAAACCTCTGTGATATAGGAGTCAGATTTACTGACTTCAAGTCCCGAAGTCCCGTCTACCAATAGGATGAAAAGTTATTACAAAAAAACATTTATTTCTGGAAAAGTGTGGCATACATTCCGATAGTTTTGTGATAAACTGCTTTTGTGAAAATCCTGAATTGTATCCACAAATGGCCGACTTGAATTTTAACAGAAGGAACGTGCAACGTAAAAACTTTGTCACACTTCTGGTAGAGGGCAGAACGATGGAAACTTTTTAAATTACTAATTGTATACTATAGTACAGTATTGTCTAAAAACTTTTTTTTTAATACAGGAAGTATTTATTCTCTATAAAGTTTGCACTGCATACTAAAAAAATAATTTGCCACCTTATTTAACTTGTAAGATTCTTTTTTTCAGGTCAATACATTTTAAAGTATGTATCGACTTCTATAATTTTAATTAGATAAATCAATTATTTTATTTAGCAACAGACTTTAACCACTATGTTAGAAAAATATTATTGAAAATCTAGCTTTAATTTATTCAAATCTACTGAGAAACGAGACACTGTTTATGAATTCTAGCAAGAATTTTATTAATGTGAATTGGCAGCATTGCTTTGCTCATGTCCTATGATCAGTGAGTTCTAGTGATGAGAAGAATCGAGTAAAAGTAGTCGACTACACCTTTTGTGTATCGTAATCGGCTTTACTCGATTCTTCCAGAAATACTCAAGTAAAAATAGCTGGGCCATGTTCTTCTTCTAGTTGCTCCCTTTTTTTTTATCCTAATATATAATACACAATATTGGTTTTCTCGCGTAAATATATGTATTTGTATGGTACTTGTGTACTTTCAGTGCTGGCCTGTTATAGGTTCTACGACTGTTGGCCAGCACTATAATAAAGGAAATTGACATTGAAATTATTATTAGAGCTTACCAACATTATTATTATTTATTACTATTGAAGTTTACCGACGTACAGACACAAGAAACATCATTAAGATTCCTTTATTCATTTTAACAAAAATATCCATAATTTCTAAACTTTTTTTAACAACCTGTATATACGTGTGTGCATGTGAGTGTAATTTATTTTAAAATAAATAAGTCTTATATTAAAATCATTCGATGACAATTTTCAGGGGATAGAAATAATAACTTTGACACACATGACCCGCTCCCCTAAATTAAATTCCTGGATGCACCCCTAAATGTTAATATCTTCAAAATTAATCCTGCTGTAAGTACGAAAAGGTCTTGTTTGTCTATAAAATACGAATAAAGCTATTTAGAGAAAGCATTTTTTTAAAAATTTATTTAGCACCACGTCTTACTACCCGTTTGGTTTATATGTTTATGTACTAATTACACTAATGGATGAGGGATTGTGAAGGTTTAATTTAGAGGAAGTGAACCCATATTTACGTGAAAGGAGAATGGAAAACCATCTTTGAAAAACAACCCCAGTTAATCTGACCGAGATTCGAACTTTGATCTCCCCGTCCCCAGCAATTTAGCTCAACACGAAATAGTGCGTTAGCTAACTACGCCACCAAGGCGGGTGTAAGCATTTTCACTTCTTCTTACAAAACCAATGTTATACAAATAGGTTTCATCTAATCAAAGCAACACTATTTATGCAAATTATTTATAAACTAAACAGAATCAAGCCTACTCTATAAAAAAACTTTTAACATAGGGCCTATGCCTATATCATTCAATACATCAATGGAAATATTTTCAATAACTCAGGTTTGGAGGTAATAGTAGTAATAAAGTGAAAGACAATTTGTGTCAAGTGAAGGGTTTTACCTGATCAGGATATAAATGGGTGAGGGAAGGGTGAGTAGCTGGGCTTACAAAAAAAGATGGAAAGATAGATAATGCCATAAAGGGGTTGAGGAGGAGAGGGAAAGGTGGTTCGGATAACAGTATTCTTGAAACCACCCCGAAATTATGGATTTAAAATTACCCCCCAATCTCACTCAAAATAGTAGAGCTCTCTATCTTGAACTGAATCAAAAAGTCAACCTCTACCACCCCTTAGTAATAATAGTAATTATAATTTTGTGGTTTTGTTTATGTTAATTTGATATTAATGAAAGCGTGAATAATCAATTATAAACCTTTAAAAAAATATTTTTAGATATTAACAACTGTTTGTACCAGCTAAGCTAATATGGTCTCACACACACATACACACAGACACACACACACAGACACACACACACAATAAGTTTTATCGTCCTAGCTACAACCAGATTTACCATGACTTCTATCGGTGTTCGAAACTCACCGGATGTTTCGAGATCATTTTGCCTAAATTATTTTTCACTTTATCTACATGCAAATAAAGATACACTTTATCTAAATTCTACCTCATACAATTCCTAAAGTGTTAACACGAAGTTAGTTCATAAGGATATTAAGGGCCAGTTTCATAGTCAAATTTAGTACGCGTCAAGTGCGGTGCTATACTAAGTACATGACGACACCTACCTTAACCAGAATGGAATGGGACAGTTTCCTATGTGAGAACGGCCCATTCCATTCGAGTTTAGGTAGGTGTCGTCATGTACTTAGTATAGCACCGCACTTGAGGCGTACTAAATTTGACTATGAAACTGGGCCTAAGTCGTGAAGAATTGAAAAAGCAGTAGACATTTCATTCAATACCTCTCTAAATGTCTTAAAAATCTTTTGATTTAATTTGTGGAAATAATTTTTTCTTTCTCGCACCGATCGGGTAGAAAAAGTATTGCTATAGTTAAAAATAAACTTGAAATTTTGATAAATATCGACGTTTCATTACCCCCTGAAACTGAAAAAGTAATTTTTGCGATGCCGCCTGTCTGTGTGTTTGTATCTCTACAAAGAGCCTAAGCCAGTTCATCGATCAAGCTGAAACTTGAAATCTAAGGTTTTTATAGGACTCACCAGAGAGGTTTTTGGAATTAGATATCCAAACCTAAAATTAAAGGTAGTTTATATAACGACGTTGCCTACTTGGCGAATTCGAAGCGATTTTATGAAGAGGGTTGCATCTTAACCTAACGCACTCAAGCATAAAATATGTGGCCTCATCTGACAGTTCTTACCCCCTCCATGGCTATCCTTCCCCTCTTTTGCTACCTGTGTCAGGAGGGTACAAACTCCACTCGTCACTCGGAAAGACAGGCAGGTCAGCTTTTCAGTGATAGAGACTCAAATACAACCATTTCTCGCATCGTAACTAAGTGAACTAAGACACTATAGTGACTAGACCAATGGCTTACAACCTGTGAGTCATGACCACATTCAGGGTCGTGGCATTTATTTGGTATTAATCACATTGCTTGTTGAGATTATAGTGTTATGTTTACTTTTTAAATTGATTATTACTACAGGAAGGTGCAAACTTCAAATAAAGTAAAAACAGTTTAGTTACTAATTATGTTTCTTTTGGTTACCTAACTCAAGCAGTTGCTTGTTAACTTAGTTTGCTTTATGAGTATCGTGTTAGGCGAGAAGCGTTGCTATCAAGCTTTCTAAATACCCACTAGGCTCGTTAATTCACTTTTGAAACATCCTAGTCGCTTTCATATAAATAATATAGCATAATATAATATATATAAATTAAATCAAACACATGGGCTTAACAGCACGCTAGTTTGGTTTAACTGATGAGGTTAGGATTCATACCTGCCTCGTGGAGCAGTTGGCTAACGCGCCTGTCGTGTTGGGTTCGACTTCTGAGGACGCGGAGATCAAGGTTCGAATCTCTATCGGGTGAACAGGGGGTGGATTTTCCTAAATGTTTATCCACTCTCCCTCCACGCAAATGTGGGTTCACTTCCTCTAATTCAACTTCCCCAATTCCTAATCCATTAGCGTAATTAGACCTTAAAGCGTATAACATGAACGGGTAGTAAGACGCGGTGCTAATTATTGTTATTATTGTTAGGATTCATATTCTGACTGACGGTTCTGGGATTGATTTTCCCTATACAATTTTCCACTCTTCCTCCTCGCAACTTTTTCGGGTAAACTTAATCTTAATTCAACCTTTTTCATCCCTAACACATTAGCGAAATTAGGAAACATGTTTATAATCCAAACGGGTACTAAGATGCGGTGCTAAAATTTGCATAACTCTGATTAGTAAGAATATTAAAAAACTAAAATTTATAAACCAGGATATTAATATTTGTAGGCCATTAAGAGGTTGCGATGGTCTCCAAGGAAAAAATGTATCTCAAACCCGGAAAAAAGTTGGTAACCACTTAACTAAGCTCGCATTTCACTCACCGGTTAATGTTCGAACTAAACAAGTGAATTGGTCATTTTCCTCTTCACACTCATCAAAATGTTAGTGATGGATGTTATCATTTATTAATATATTTTATGGCTAGGAGAATTTAAAATATGACTTAATTGTCTTTGTAGATGTTAATTCTTGACAATTACCTATGGTTAAACTCTATAATTTAGGCTAAGAATGGAAATACTAGGCTCAATAAGATTAACCTAACTCAGAACAAAACAGCCAATGATCATTTGATTTTGACGTCTATGTCTGAAATTTTCGAGCCGTCGTCTTTAATATAATGCGTGAGAGAGAAATACATTTTAGAGTATTTCTTTTTCTTTTAACACCTGATAAGACACGCAAATTTTTAATATATTTCAGGCTATATTATATTTCGTTTGATGAATTGTTACTAAAATATCTAAATATCATAAATATGTACAAAACCTTTATAAATTGATGGAGCAAATAATGAATACCGATAGGTCATCTCGCTCTTAGATTGAAGTAGATGCGCTTATAGATACTTATGTCTCTTTCTATCCCATTGGTATCCCCGTTAACGCAGTTATTTTTCTAATCAGTCTAGCTTCAATTACGTAGTTTAAAAATAAACAATTATTTATACGAAATAAGCACCCAATATTTTTTATACGACATTCACTAATTATTCTAGTGAACGCAATATATACTTAAAAAAATATATTCTTAAACAACTTTTTTTCAACCAAATTATGAAAATTAATATTGTCTTTCATCTTCAAAAGTCTTAAAGGTTATTAAGTTTTTGTATTTTTTATTTGAAATATTTATTGTATTCTTTCTGAACTGACTGATTATATCAGCACTTGACTTAAATAATTTGAATATGAAACAAAGACAGCACCAAGCCATTAATTCATCATGAATGGGTAAACACACATATCACCAATAATTAATTTTTAGGCCATGCCCTGAGCTGAACATGAGACCCTTAGCACAGTACACATATGCTAATGACTGACTGTTCTTTATTCTTACACCCCTTTAATTTATACTCCCTTTCTGGAACATTAATAAACAATGAATGGCCGAGCACTCATATATGTTGGACCTTGGCAAGTTACCCTCCCTCTTCGTTCATCTCCATGTGCCAAAATATAGGATGGTAGTATATATATATATATATATATCCTCCTCTAAATTTTTCAAGCTCCCACATTTGATGAACCTAAAACATCTCTGCTGATAAACAGGGCACAATGAGTCACGCACATCCAACATGTAAATATATCCCTCCTAAAATGTAAAAAAACACCCCCTTCACCTTGAGCTTGCTAAAGAACAAAGACTGGAAAGGGGTCAGGAATAGGGTAAGGTTTCAAGAGGGGAAGGGGGCAACCAACAGCCAATTAGAGAGCGAGGAGGCATGGTCACGTGACCAAATTCAGCCTATCCCGAGCTGTTACCATGGGCCCAGAACACTACTCATAGTTGATAAAAATAATGATGCGATATTCATGTCCACACATTGCAAGCCTAAAGTAAAAGTTAATTTGGTCAATATTATAGAAAATGTATAAATCATTGTTATCAAAGAATAAATTATCACTATTCTACTAGGCCTATATCATTTCTCTATGCTGCTATAAACCTTCGTCAATAAGACGACTGAAATATATAGCCTTGCTTAACCAACTTTATATTCAATAATGATTTATCTACATTAAAAATAAATGTCACACTTAAAATAGAAAATACCAGACGAGCCACCAGTTTCTAAGGATTAAACTGACATTGGGGGACAATAAATGATCCAGCTCAAATATACTGATTGTTGATAAGAAAAATAGTACATAGGCTTTAACACATGGCATATTTAAACATTTAATCTAGAGATAGCCCTCCCCTTCCACCCCAGCAATGATTCTAAACAAGATATGAATATCTGCCTAGATTCTAGTTTTCAATGAAATTATTTCTCAGATACTTTAAATTACCTTTTAGTGTACATTAAAAATATATTTACTAGAGTAGCTTCCTATAGATAATTTGAAACTCATTTATAACTATAATTGGTTTTAATTTGATTGAGGGAGAGAATTAATTAATTAATGTGTGCGTAAGTAGAAATGGTGAGATCCTACCTGATGATGAAGATCCGGTGAAGCAGGAACTTAAGTAGGCCTACCTTTGGTTGTGATGTGATG
>CABFVX010010294.1:3060-14651 GCA_902151425.1 Timema shepardi | reverse complement strand
ATAAAATAAATAAAGAAACAAATGTTTGTGATCAAATAATATAGTTTGGTAAAATATTGAATTTTAACTTTGATAAGCTTAGATTAGATTTTAGTAAAACGTTCGTTTACATTTACGCATTATATTTATATATATCATATTATGTTCATGTAGAATAAACGAGAATATAACTGCAATTTATATGTTTACGTAACTAACCAGATTTCTTGGACCATGCTGTTAGTAAACAAATAAATAAACAAAGATAACGTAAATGTAGGCGCCTGTATAACTCTGTGGACCACAATTTTTTATTTTGATAATGCAATTAATTGTATACAAGAGTATTTTGAGGATATAAAACATAGATATTAAAATAATAATTTCAAAACATATTTACCTGAAAACTACCAGTCCCATAAAATCGAAGAGCTGTAATTTCCTTTATTAAAGGTGGCACTGGCAAACCGCGGGCGTTTTGGTTTGGGCCAGTCAACAGTGGGACGATGACGTTCACCACGGTATCTTTGCTGAAGCGGACGACACCGATAACCTCAACCAAATCCACTAAAACATCATAAAAAATCCGATAGTCATCAATCTTGAAAGTTGAAGTGTCGATTTAGTGTGCTCGCGGCGCTGCTAAGGCTTAGGTCGGATCGATACTAAACTTTAATGGGCAGTGCTACTAAAATATGACTAAGAAAGTACTTCATTAGGTTTTAGGGAGGATGGCACCTAAACTACCAAATCTCCCCAAACCCTCTATCGGACAGTTAAGAAAAATAAATAGCAAAGGTTCATATTATACAATTGTAAGTGTAAAAACTACTCCCAAAGTGATAAAACTTACATAAATGTTTCTAACACGGAGGGAATATTTATTTATTTCCCTTCCTCTATTGAGACTCGCCTCCATTTGTAGTAATATTATTTCTAGTTGTCACTCTTTTTAGATTCCCATCCCTCTATCCCTACTCTAGGGTTACCACCATTAACGTCGAAAAGAAGCTAGTCTCGACAGAGTTGTCAGAGTGTATTTGTATTTAGATGCGGGGCTAGAATATCAATAAATTGGTAATACTCGTAATATTATACATATATTTTCAGTAATATTCATATTTATTTGGTAAATAGTAATAAATGATAAAATTAAATCTTCTTTGTTATTCTTTTATTCCCTTCTCCTTATTTGAGCTTTAGTCTTCTATGACGACATGTTTCAGTGTTATATTTAATTGCCGATTATTTGTGGGCGGATTATCTGCTTTGCGGCTTAACCGCGGCATCGCGAACAGTAGGGGATACGTTTTTGAAAGCCGCCGCTTTAATAGAGAATACAGGGCTACCAATTGATGTACCCAGTAAATCCCTAGTAAAGATATAATAGCCAGAGAGACCAAAAGTTTATGCAAAGGGGACTGCACTGGAATGAACTCTTAACCTGCTTAATTATCTGAAACAGGAAGATGACACGCTCCTCGCTGACAAGCTGACATGTCACGGAAAATAAATAGTGGGATAAGGACGCAGCTGCAATGAAGTAGAAGACTAATACAAACTTTTTAAGAGATATGCCCATTTTTAGTATACTGTACATTGATTTAAATATAGGTTTTGTCTTATTATCTTAGTTTGTGAAATACAATGACGTGTTCACAAACGCATTCACGATAGGTGAGTACTAGTTAGAAGTGAATGTGCTACAATATCATGTTTTACTAAATATGCGGATCATACGCGGTTTTGGGCTATCCGTAGAACTCATACCCTTCATTACCGCGGATAATCGGGAGTTAACTGTAACACCGAAACATGTTGTCACAGAAGACTAAAGCTCAAATAAGGAGAAGGGAATAAAAGAATGACAAAGATGATTTAATTTTATCACTATGCATATGAACGAAGAGTTAAATGGCCTACATCGTAAACAGTACTAAACTAAATATATTCAACTTCTAAATGCCAGTTTATTAAAATGTATATGCCATATTTTGTGAAAGTTTTATTTTATTTATTCTGGGCAATGTCAAAGAGTGCAGCACGAAGAGGGCTTTGGGAAGTTTTGGTGTGAAAAGGGTTAGTACTCGACAAAAGATATCTTCGAAAGACAATCAGGCATGTAGCTGCCCTACTACCTAACTTAAAAACGTTTACTCATATAGGCCTTCGCTCTTCAGTAAGAACTATTTCGCGTACAAAGAACACTAATTCATTACTGGCGAATTAAACAATAGAGCTAATATTTTTAATGATAGTATTTTTATGGGAACTCCTATAGTTTTTCCCATTTTGACACGTTGGACCTTTCTAAAAATTATTGTTACATATTTACATTTAACTTTGACTTTGAATACAATGTTTTGGGTAGGGTGTGTTGTACTGATCGCCTCTTTTGAAAGGTAACCAGTAAAACTTATTGAATTTAGTGAAAGGTTAATATATATATATATCCTCCTTTTTCAACTTAGCTAAGACTGAAAGAGAGCATAAGTAGATAATTAATCAAAAACAAAGGAGTTTAAGAGGGTTACACAAAACACGTGGTTTCCCACAGAGATCTCTAAATCATAACCCAGTTACAAAAATGACTTTAGTATTTATTAAGAGAGAAAAAATAAAAACATTATATAAGGTTAATTTAAGACAAAGGAGAACAGATTTACATTTTACTACATTACCGATTTGTTAAAAGGATTTATAAAAGATGTCTCCAGTAGAAGACCAGAGAAACAAAATAATATTAATAAAGACAAAAAAATAGTCTTCAACCATCATACCTAATTCCCTGTTTGATTACATTTTAAATCGCGTGGTCTATAGAATGCAGATTGATACAAAACCATAACATAAAAAAAGTCTCATGGTTGACAAATTTTGCTTTACATTACAATAAAAAAAACTACATAATAATAAAAACCTAAAAGGTCATAACTAGGCAAAATAACTACACGGAAACTTTTACCTCATAATACCAAAACAAGAAATAAACAAAAAGGAAAAAGACTACATGTTAAATTTGAAACGATTCTTCAAGCAATTTAAAAAGAAGTAAAAAAACAAAATATGATGTCTCAAGTTAATTGAATCCAAAGAGAGAATGAACGAGTGAACAGCGTAATCGCTCTGAACAGGAAATCGTGATTTTTGGTGAGGCCAATCGGCGGCAAGTTCGCAAGATAAAAAAGGACCAATAGCTTTATAGTTGAAGACTTGACATTTTTAAAATACAAGATATAAAAAATATTAAGGTAAAATTACATACACAAAAAAGGTACAAACAGATTTAATTACTTAGCAAAGATTGAATTAATCATTTATAAAAGATTATTAAAAACTTTAGTTCCACTAATTCCCATCCAGATCACCACCTATTCCGGAACTACCCCTTAATTTACATTTTGTCCGACAGACTTCGCAACTCACCACTATCAGGAGCTTCAAGGTCGGTAGAAATTTGGTCAGTTTATAATCAACAGTACAGTGTGCTCAAATTATTTAACAGACGGGGTTTTTGACCTATGCAAGCGATGCGCCCACAGGAGGCTCCCAAGGATAAGGGGCTTCAAAACTCTGGCCTGTTTATTTTAAAGTCGTAAAAATAAATAAATATATATATGAGAGTTACAAGCCCTGTACTCATTACAAGACATTTGTTAGGATAGTTAAATCTCATAGATTGTGGTAGGCAGGACATACAGTGCGAATGGGATAATATAGACTTCAATGCCCCATTAAGTTGGCTCAAATAACCGGAACAATTTCAGCCTAAATAGTTGTTTAGTTTGTTCTTAAAATTTTGTCCTGAAAAAACGACTTACCTGATTAAACGGTGCCCCAACTAACCGGACTTCACTGTACTTCAATAAAGGGTTCTTTGAAAAACAACTTTAAATAAATTGTATATTTTGAAATTTGAATTTAACTAAATTTCAGTTTTGTATGTATTAATAAATAAAATTAGGTTTTCATTTGATTTCAATTATAGTATAGTTATTAATATTATATAAGCCCTACTTCTAAATGACAGAAGTGAAAATGTAATATTTCTCCTTTATCTTTAATCTTAACAAACAATGAAAATTTATGAATAACAAATAATTATGACTACCACAAGACGTTTCAAACACGAACATAAAAGATAATTATTTTCGTTTGTTTGTATACTGGCTTTTAATTGGCTACATCCCTTTCTCATATTTGCATTGGTTGATAAGTCTCAATTTAAATGATCATCAATACTACACTCCATGCATAACGTATAAGAAGTTAAAGTTAAATAAACTTTATGCATTGTATATTATTCACCACGTATCGATTATAAATGCTATGATTAAAAATAATTTAGCAGTTAAACTTCTTGCGCACTATGTGCCTTACATTGTTCGCTATTAGTTATGCGTTATGCATGAATATAATAAACCCAGCCTAGTATTGCTTAAACCTTTGAATCCCGTGGGTTATTTATGCTAAGACTCCACTAGAAATCCGTGAGTGGAATTAAAAGTTGGCTTCTATTACTATTTTCAAGCGTGGTCAGTACTTAAATTTAGTATAATTTATCTATTTTCAGGAGCGGAGATTTATGATTTACTCAACCCCTGCACCTAAAACATTGGGGGCTTAGGAGGCATCCTTCAACAGCCACAGGCAAGAAAATTTTGAACCATATATACCTCTATAAGCTATTTCGAGGTGTTTTTTTAATACTAATTGTGGAATTCGGCTTAGCATTATTTTAACTAGTCACTAACATTAAAAATGTTAGAAAAACTAAGCCTTGCATTGACTCAAAGAAAGTTGTTTAAACATCGTCTAAAAATCGTGTTTAATATATATTACAATTTTTTCAAAAATTTTTATTAACTAATTAAGTACTTTTAATTTCATACTTTAACTTCATTCCAAACCACTCGATAGTTTTCATCAGCGTATTGTTTTTTAAAAACACCTTTTTAAGTCAACCTGTATATTGCTTCTGGGAAACAATTGAAGATAAGTGGGCGGGAGGAGGGGGGCAAAGAAAATGACGACCAAAAAGCTAAAATTATTAATTTTGGATTACGCTGTGGTTGGTGAGAGGACTTACCGCCTACGATTCGATTGTAAGAACACCTACTATCCAACTTACACATGAATATTATAAAAGGGAGGTGACCTGGCGGTTTAGGGGTAAGGTGTCAGACTTCTATGCTGGCGGCCGGGGTTCAATCCTCGGTCCCGGCATTGATTTATCTGACTACCAAACCCTTCCTTCACCTCTGACAAGACATCTTGTGAATGTGAGGAATGCCAGGCCTCCACCGTCGTTCGGATTCCACGTTAAACTGTAGGTCCTCCATTTCATCTCACAATCACCCTACCATTACACATTGGCGTAAGTGCGTATAACCCGAACGGATAGTAAGACGCGGTGCTAATAATAATAATAAAATATAAAAGGGAATAATTTATATGCTGAAATAGATGTTAAAAAATACTTACTTTTTGATTTTGTATGTAATTCCTTAAAAAAAATTCTATTCATCAATTTTATGTCCCCATTTAAGCTAAACGTAATTATGGATACATTTGATATCTTCGATAACTTAAGCAAAAATTTACTAGCAATAAATATCTTCCTCAACCCCTGAAATGCAGAGGTAATTTTACACTCGACCCCTAAATAAGCAGGTTCTCCGCCACTAGTTATTTGGTGATTAGCGTGTCCTAAATAAACAGGTCAGCGTATAACCCGAACGGGTAGTAAGACGCGGTGCTAATAATAATAATAATAATAATAATAATAATAATAATAATAATAATAATAATAATAATAATAAAGAAGCCGGCCTATGTTTGTCCTCCCTGTTTTAAAGTTCTAAAGTGAGAAGGTGATTTTATTCAATTTTATGTAGGTATGAACTAGACTGAAAATGAGATCTAGATTTGTGTCGGCTGAAACTTACTTACCAAAATTAGTTAAAATTATTGTGCTACAGTGACGAATTAGGTTTGCCTTGGGCCACAAATCGCTATTCAATAAGAACACGAATAAAGTTGGTATAAGCGGCAGCCGTGCGTCATCAACATTTATTATGTATCCACCATTTATCCCACTAATAATAGTAGGTAGGTTACAGGAGAATTATCAGTGTATTTTATTTAACACCAATATATTGGATGTACAATGACAATATATAAATATAATAATATAGGATATAGCGAGCAATGTCTAAGACATCAATATATATCATATCGCATCGTTAAATAAGCGAGTCGGCAAAAAATATTAGAGTCAAGAGACTTAGTACAAAGCATAATGTCTCAATAATGGACATGACCGTCCTAATTAGAAATAGCAATCTTAATATAATATTTGTTTTATATAAACTCAACTGGAATGACCAAGTTATGAACATTAAAATTATTCAACAAGATATTTCTTTAATGGTTGAAATGCCGAGAACTTTAATATCAAAAACATTATTAATTATTTAATCTCTTAGGTGACCTGGCGGTCTAGGGGTAAGATGTCAGACTTCTGTGCTGAGGGCCCGGAGTTCAATCCTCGGTCCCGACACAGATTTATCTGATTTTCAAACCCTTCCTTCACCTTCTGACAAGACATCTTGTGAATGTGGGGAATGCCAGGCTTCCACCGTAGTTCGGATTCCACGTTAAACTGTAGGTCCTCCATTTAATCTCACAATCCCCCTACCATTACATATTAGCGTAAGTGTGTATAAGCCGAACGGGTAGTAAGACGCGGTGCTAATAATAATAATTTAATCTCTTATTTCACTAAGGTAAATTTGACTAGAATTTTTGTCTCAGAAACATAATAATAACCTTCCAACATGGTATTTTATGAAAGATAAAATTGACAAGAACGTTTGCACAAGAAACAATATTATAACTTAACTCCAAATTTCATTTAATGGTAAAATTGACTAGAATGTTTATCTCAGACACATTATAACAATTATCCAAACATTATAATAATTTAACTTCATATTTCTTTAATGGTAAAATTGACCAGGAAGTTTATCTCAGACACATTATAATAATTATCCAATAACATAACATTTCATTAATCCAAATTTCTAAACTAAACCCTCGGCACCAAACGTAATTTACCATTAACACGAGAATTGGACCAATTGTCAAAAGTCAGGAAACATTATATTAAACGTGACATTTCACTGACATAAATTTGACTATCGCGCATAAAGTGAAAGACTTCAATACTACGCAACGACAAATCAACAATGTCTCACAATGATCAGCGTGCGCATGGAAGAGGACTTTAATATTAAACAAAGCTCCCCAACAATAAATTAATTGAACAGAGTAGCCTATTCAAAGCAACATATTATAGGTGAATAGGGGGAATCATACTATATATATATATATATATATATATATAGTATGATTCCCCCTATTCACCTATAATATGTTGCTTTGAATATATACAAAAAACTATATACATATTTATATATATATGAAACTATACATATATTTTATAGACCCAAAGATATAAATATTCGGCGAGGACACTACGCTACAAATATATATAAATATTTATTTTGACTGGGGCGTTCAAAGACAAATATATAAATATCAAAATTGATCGTCACTTATGGCCACAACTTCAATGCATTTACATAAGAAAATAACTTAAACTACAAAAAGATTCGCCCACAGCATAAGGCAAAAAGAACAAAAGTTAGAAGTGCCCTGTCTAACCAATAGTCCCAAAGAATCAAAAAGAACTATACAAATCGAGGTGGTCAGAATCCCAAATAACCACTTAAAGCTCAACGCCAACAATCAAGTGTGCATATCTTATACAAATATAAAGGGTAATATACCCGCGATCAATCTTAATTTCCCCAAAATATGTTTCCCAACTAAAACCCAAACAATCATGATCAGAGCGGCGGTAAAGCGTGACCCAAGGTCAGACGCCTAAAAGCAAAAAAGGAAAACAAGCTCACAAATGAACAAAAACACGTTCTCATAACTTCAATTTTAAATTAAAATGTGGTCACAGAGTAACCACGAGGATACCCGACAAACCCTCTCCATGATAGTACATTTAAATTTGTAAGCCCTAATCCACAATTTTCAAAAATAATCCCCCATAATTATACGAAAAAGAATTTGGATACATTTAAATAATCCTTAGTTTTGTTGCCACTCTCACCTTCTGCAAGTCTATGGCACAATGAGTCGATACAGGCGAAAAATCTCAATATATAACAAGCAAAACGAACAGACATGACCCCTGAGAGGGGGGGGGGGGCACGGGAAACCTACCGGTTGCCTAGGGAATTAGGGTAAGGTTCGAGAACCACCCAGGTGGCGGATGTGGCAACTACGCGCGCTGAACTGCCTTCAATTATTTTCGTCATGGGTGTAGCTTTATTCCTGAGAGGAGGGCAGGAACTGACCTCGGTACAGTTCACGGTGTGGTGGCTTAGAGGAGATCAGTGCACACCTGCGCGAGAGTTAGAGTTCAACAGGGCAGATGGTAAGTGTTACCCCATTTGTTTATCTTCGTTACATGAAACTCGTTAAAATTACTTAGGCTACTCGTACTTACAAATATATTATATATCTGACAAAATCAATAGCTTCCTCGTGAAGTTAGATTAATGGTTTATTTATACAAATTACTAATGGTTTTAACGAAATGTTTCAAAATTTTAAATAAGCTGGCAAAGAAAATAACTTCAAACTTATGTCTTGGCATATTTGAAGTTACTCCAAGAAAAAAATTGCCTACACTTTTCTAATTCTGATTTTTCGTACAACAGTTGTACTAGAAAGATATCCCATTTTCTGTTTCTGCGGTTCGTATACCAAAAACAATGTGCCGCTAAAGAGGTAGGCTTGTTAAGTGTATCGTGAACTTAAAAGGTTTGTGGAACACAGCTCTAGGGACTATTCAGCGCTAGAACAAGGCATAGTTTAAAATCACGATTACTTTCCAATAAATGACACATACACCATTATTGATCAAAGGAATTATCTACGTATCATGTATACGTGGGTAATTTTTATTACGGTAGTTCTCTAGTTCATAATTCTTAGAAACCTAACCTTTGACAGACCCTGGCTACCTCAATAATTATAGAATCATCACAAACAATTTCATATAACTTTATCAAAGATACGGATCCGACTTTATTTTGTCTATCATTAGCCTCTGCGCATTGATAGGAATAATTATAGATCCTTCTCGACTTAAAGGTAACAACCCAAAGGTTACTTTTATGTGAATTTTATCCATCCTGAGCTGGGAATGCATTCAGTTCTTAGTCTGGCTAGTGCTGCCTGCACCATCTGGTAAAAATCCCATGTACTACGGGAGTTCAGGAAGTTTGGTAATTCCCTGTTGCCTTCGACTCTGAATTTCTATGAGCAAGGGTAAAAGTGTCTAATACTTTAACGGAAATATATTTTCACATAGGGTGACCTGGCGGTCTAGAGTTAAGGTGTCAGACTTCTATGCTGGCAGCCGGGGTTCAACCCCCGGTCCCGGCACAGATTTATCTGATTACCAAACCCTTCCTTCACCTCTGACAAGACATCTTGTGAATGTGGGGAATGCCAGGCCTCCACCGTGGTTCGGATTCCACGTTAAACTGTTGGTCCTTCATTTCATCTCACAATCACCCTACCATTACACATTAGCGTAAGTGCGTATAACCCGAACCGGTAGTGAGACGCGGTGCTAATAATAATAATAATAATAATATTTTCACATACCTTCCAGGTTTCTTTTACATGCCACAATTGACATGGGACCGACGGCTTATTTTACCTCCAAAGATAGCTATGATACGGAATTTTATCACTTTATGACTTTGGTTTGGTTTGAGTCTACGAATATAGGGTCCCAGAGGTGAGAACTTTACCATAAGACCACCGAGGTTGGCAATTATAATTTAGGGGTAAGTCTTTATTATCAACCATTTTGTTGGTAACTTTGAACTCTGAAGTGTAAATATCAGTGCTCACTAAGCTAACAAATTGATTGCATTTCTTTGAATGACAAACTTTGTGACGTGATCTTACGTTCAAACAATAATATAAGTTTTAAGCTTGTAGGAAGTATTACTTTACCCTGATTATGGTAGGAAGCTCATTCTGGGTGGTCTTATTTCGTATCAGAATCCTACTGAATAGTATTATTTTGGTAAGATAAACGGCCTTTTAGAACGGTAGTTAGAATTTTTCTCTGTTCGTATTCCTGAGTATATTTTTTAGCATCTCGTGTGGCTTTATAAGCAAAACTAAGTTGGAAAACCATACCAGATAGCTTTGGAAGTACTCAAGAATACACCCGCTGAAACAGTAGGATTTTCATACGAGATAAGGCTTTCCAAAATCATGGTGTATATTAGAATACATCAACTTATTAAAAGAAACAAGTCAAGTCAGTTATGCAGCTAAAACCTTTTATTGAAACATCTCTTTCATTTATCTAATTTATACATAGATTTAGATAAATTAGCTAACAATGTCAAAATGCCACATTGCCTTTAATGTGTATTGTTGTATACTTAAATGTGTTGTAGACTTCAAGTCCATCTTCACCAATCAAATTCAGTAGAATGGCTATTTTAGTAGTTTCTTCGGCTTTCGTTTTTCCTATCGCTTCTATAAACAGTGTGTATCTTTGTTTGACATCTGACCTGTTATGTTTGTATTTTATTATTTTATGTATTCGTATATAAAGAACACAATACACATTTGATTATTAACAAAAAGCCAACACCTCTCCTTCTCTGCACTCGTGTGTGTGTGTATATATATATCACTCACAATATTTCATAACTGCTCTAGTCATATGTACAACATCAACTACTCTAGTCAAATATACAACATACATTTTATAATATACAACATGTATGATGTGTGTATATATATACACTTGACTGTGTTTTTTGCTTACTAAATAGTGTGCAGACGAAAGATTGAAAGTTTTTAGCCTAAGATGTCCATCTAGTTATATTTAGGAAATATAATATGGTAAATAGCTTGAATTTGTGACCATTGATATCTATAATTTAACTGGATGTACAGTACATTTGAGGCTGAAAATTTCTAGATGTCGTCTACACACCATTATGTAAAAGAGACATAAACTTTCGGGTATCTCCTTCTCTCTGGCCATTTGGTTAAATTATAGAGATAAATGGTTGGTAGATAACTGCAACTCGTGATCATTGATCTTTATAATGTAGCTGGATGGACATTTTAGGCTGAAATTTTCTACCTGTCGAATGCACACCATTGTTTAAGAGAAAAAGAAGCCTTCAGATACCTATCTCTTCCTTACACACATTAAAAGCATTGTAGTATTTAGACACCGATCTCCCGTCTTTGGCAATCCAGTCTATTGTTAAAGTATAACAACAGACCATGTTACCACCAAAGCAGGTTTTTCGATTATAGCGGTCTTGTTCTAAAGTAGCACATCAGACTATGCAACCACCAAAGCAGGTTTTTCAATCATTACATTGCGAAAACTGAGAAAATAAGAATTGTTGAACTTATTTTTTTATGAAACCCTTAACATGGGTAGATACATTTTGTGTGTGTGTTTGGGGGGGGGGGGG
>CABFVX010010293.1:0-14657 GCA_902151425.1 Timema shepardi | reverse complement strand
TTTCGATATAAACGCTCCAAATAGCTTACATATACACTTTTCTGTGTATAAAGGACTGTTGCAGGTCACCGCCCTAACTACTGATACGTCTTAATTAGTAAGTTTAGTTTTAAACATATTCTAGTACAGTTCCACGATAGAAGAAAGCAAAGATATACAAGTAGTAGACGTGAAAGGCAAAGCTTGGGGTATGGATGATTATAAACAATTTACGGAGATCAGCTGTAGCTGAGTCATATTCGAATAGATTTAAAAATGACACTTGAACACGGGATCGATTTTCGTTCTCAGGTGTCATTTTTCAATTTAATCGAACAGTTCTATAAGTTGATTACAAATTACAGAGATTCGCATTGTAAGGAAATGTTTAGATTTAGATGTAAGTTGGACTTGGTTAATATGTTTATACCAGCAGAGGGTAGAGATTATTAATGAGGTATCTTTGAGTAAAATTGAGCATCTTATTATTAGGATCGATTGAAATTAATGAGTAGTATTGAATTAATAAATGTAATATCAATTAAACACATTATGAATTTTAGTTATGATACAGACTTTACGTAGTGGTGTGTTGAAATTATAAATTCAGTAATGAATTATGTAGCCAAGCTATTACATTTGTTAACTTCGGTTATAACCGCATTTAAATATCGTATTCCCTAAATTGAAAAATGATACAGGGACACGAGAATCGAAACCGGGACCTTTGGCTTAGTATGCCAATGCTTTAAGCTCTAACCATTGAGCTATCCAAGAATCGTACCTTACCCAGGATAATTCTTCATATGTTAAGGCAGAATCTGTGAGAGACGTGCGGAAGTCGTCAGCTACATATGAGCGATTAATTAAGATAACCAGCCCATGGTGTAGTGATCAGTGCACCTGGTTACGAGCCTAAGGGTTCCGGGTTCTAACCCCGTTGGTACCTTGGGTATTTTGGCCTTTAGGGTAATAATCCCAATGGTCAACAAGTTTTGGTTAATTAGGCTTAAGTTAAGTTAAGACTCACCCCGGCTCCACAATTCCATAATAACCATAATCACATCATCTCTTTGCGGGTACGTGTTTGCAGCCTCCTATGTCCTGGACAGCGCTCGGTGCCACCAGAGCGGCTAGTAGTCTACATACAGGCGAACAAATTTGGATGTCAAATTCCCTCCCTGTCAAATGTGCCAAACGATTAAAACAAAAAAAATTAATATCACGATCTATCAGACAAAGCAGCCACCTGCAACTCATTAGGGCTTTATGTTTCCAATTATACAACGACAACTGTACGAAAGCGCATGTCATGATGGATTATATCAACACACTAAAATTTCTATGATCGAGCACCAAGGGCAATACCAATTGTGCCGAGAAAGGTATTTTCACATATCATATAGGATTTTTTAACATACCACAATCGCAATAGCACCGACGGCCTTACTTCCCCTCTGAAGGAAGTTGTGCTATGGATTGTTATCACACAAGAGAAATCCGTCAACCCCTGCTGGGTTTGAACCCACTATCATCCAGCCCCGAGGCGAGCACTTTACCCTAAGATTACTGAGGTCAACTTTCAAATATAGTTGATGTTTGTATAAATGTTTTGGATTTAGTTTCAAAACACCAGGTTATTTCATTAATCGAGCTATAGGTGACCTGGTGGTCTAGGGGTTAAGGTGTCAGACTTCTATGCTGGCGGCCGGGGTTCAATCCTCGGTCCCGGCACAGATTTATCTGATTACTAAACCCCTCCTTCACCTCTGACAAGACATCTTGTGAATGTGAGGAATGCCAGGCCTCCACCGTGGTTCGGATTCCACGTTAAACTGTAGGTCCTCCATTTCATCTCACAATCACTTTACCATTACACATTAGCGTAAGTGCGTATAACCCGAACGGGTAGTAAGACGTGGTGCTAATAATAATAATAATAATAATAATAATAATAATTAATCGAGCTATAAGCTAATGTAACATTCTACATACTTAGACCCGCCTCGGTGGTTTCATACTGGACCGGATTTCTGATGACGGAGATAAAAGGGTTCAAATCCCGGTTGAGCGTACTGAGTAGTTTAAACCACTCTCCTCCCACACAAATTCAAGTACAGGTACATCTATTTTTAATTCTACCATAATAATCCCTACATTAGTGTAATTAATACATTTGCGTGTAACCTAAGTCCTAATAGTTAGGGAGACGTGGTGTATAAAAACAAAAATAACAACACACTAATTAGCAGTGAATAACAACTTTTTGAGACAATCAGTTGGAATAATTAATTTTACCGTCATAATCTAAATACCGTACTATCATTTTTGGCTTATTTTAATTTAATTTGTATACTGTCTACACGTTGTAATTGGGTTGGTTAACGTTAACTTTCCAAACACACATGCTATGTTTGAGCTTTGAGCACAACTTACTAACTAACTTAGAATAGTAAGCCAATTCACATCCAGCCTAACAACTAGATATTCACTAATTAGTAATACCAACACCAGTGGTCACGTGACACGTGGTCTAGAGAACCCGGATTCAATATAATGGTATCAACGGTTGCGGAGAGGTCAAGGCTAGACTCTCGACCAGGGAGTAACGGGGATGGTTTCCCCCTCTTTTTTGTACAAGTTAAGGCGGGCGCACTACCTCTAAACTTTCCATCTCCATCCCTAGACCTTCGATTTAGCCGTTTATATTCACAGTGTTAAACTTACTAATATAAACAAATTGGGTAGTAGGATGAACCCGTATACAAATATTACATCTTATTATAGTAGGCTTCCCCTTCCCCACCACCGAGATCTAACCGTGTTCCCCTAGATTAGTTTTTAATTTATTCAAAGTATTTAACGTGCACTTTCTGAACCGACTGGTTATATCAGCACACGACTTATTGAATCTAGAACAGACACAACCGTCAGTCCCCGGACATTGAATAAACATTGCGAATAGGGGAAACCCACATTTCACCAAGGATACATTTTGCATCCACGCCGGTAATCGAACCCTGTAACTTCTCAGCTCAGTAGGCCGTCACGCTACCGACTGGTCTAAGGTGTCGGACTGCTAGTTTATGTATCAAATAAACACACTAATCACCTACTCATGGGAATATATGACAATTGCGTACCATGATAGTTGCGTACACCCAAGAAATATCGACTATTGCGTACAGTTGATTATTTTTTTACCCGAGTTGGCCGTTGGTTTGGTTTTGGATTTGGTTTATTGTTTGCAAGACCAGCTACATACATTTTCACAGACAAAGAATACACAAATATCAATTAAAAAGTTTTCAAATGTGAAGTTGGCCATTGGTCAATTTCAATGGTTGTCATAAAGAATATAAAGCTATGTAGGATAGTTTTACTTTCACCCACCATAACATCAGTATAGGGGTCTTATTTGCTCCCAGAACTGTACGTAATCGTCAGGACACCCCACAAGGAGACGGGGGTGTATTCTAAAAGGCCCTTCCTATGGCAAGCTCTAAATGATTTATTTTTTTCTAAATGATTTGGACGGAAATAGCTATTGTCGCTAAAAGGCCGCCAGTTTCTCGGGCGAACAACTCCCCAAGACGTATCTCGCTCACTCTGCCGGCAAAATGTTTGAACAACAATGAGAAGTGATAGCGTGTTTCCTACATCAGCGGAGCAATTTCACGCTAGACAGAATGTTCCTTAACATGATTAGCAGACAGGCGGACAGATGGATGGCTACTGGAAGGTGGCACGGTTCCCGTCAAGTCCGGGGGTAATGTCATCTGCTTCAGAGACTGAGGGGCTATTCGTTTGGAACAACGAGAATACATCCAATCAATTTAGGAGGTTTAGGACCGAGAATATGCAGCTCAGTCAAATAACAACACTTCCCCATATCGTGGGACGGATAGCAACTTAAGTCGTGAGCTTTTGGATAAAAGCATGAAACTTGGTGCATAGTTACTAGGTGTATATTATTATTATTATTATTATTATTATTATTATTAGCACCGCGTCTTACTACCCGTTCGGTTTATACGCACTTACACTAATGTGTAATGGTAGGGTGATTGTGAAATTAAATGGAGGACTTACAGTTTAACGTGGAATCCGAACCACGATGGAAGCCTGGTATTCCACACATTCACAAGTTTTGATTAATACACGTCTTGTCAGAGGCGAAGGAAGGGTTTGGAAATCAGATAAATCTGTGCCGGGATCGAGGATTGAACCTTGGACCCCCAGGACAGAAGTCTGATACCTTACCCCTAGACCACCAGGTCACCCTATTAGGTGTATAAAATAACGTAAAGTACATTTATAGCTTCAAAATGGCAACCGACGAACTTAAATCATGTGATTGATCATGAAGCAAACAATCTATTTACAATGGTGCACCCACGTAGTTGATAAACATGTTTTATTCAGTTAAATGTTTCAAAATACGATAAAAATAATTATAAAATAATCGTTATATATTAAAAAAGGACAAGTAAATACGATACCTGTATTAAAAATTATTAATATATGTAGGCCTACTATATTACACACTATCGATAACATTCTTTAATCGAAGAATAAATAATTTAGTTATGTTTAAAATAGTGTTTCGGATAGGATACAAATAATTTTTTTTAAATCATGAAATAATGTGAAAAAACTTAAGTTTACGTTATTTTAAATGTAAAATATAATACGAAATTAAAAAAACTATCATATTTTATAACAAAACAGTGATCTTTTACAAGTGCTGGAAGACTAAAACTTAAACATATGATTTTTCAATAGTCATTCAGGTAAAAAGCTGTGGTGAACAGACTTTATTTTGAGGTAGGACTAAACTATCCACCATCTTGGTTTAAAATGTTAGCTCAAAATGACGGCCGACATTAATTTTCTTTGCCCATAACTTTTGAAATAAGCGTTTTATAAAATAGTGTTTCAAATAAAAAGTGTAGAACGCACTGTTCTACAAATTTTAAAAACGGTTAAAATGATATTGTGAATAAAGTTAAACTTTATATTTCTATTGGAGTCATCAACATCATAATCATCATCAACTGTTTACAGCCTGTGATCGGGTCAGTTTAGTAAAATGCCTCCACCTTCCTCTATCCTTCCACCCTTCTTCTCCCTTTAATTGCTTCCATTTTTCTACTCTCACTTAACATTTTTTGCTATCTTCTCCTCCCATATCTTTCTTGGTCTCCCTTGCAGTTTTTTCCCTTCATACTTCAACTACAGCATTATCTTTGACACCCTATCCTTCTCCATCCTCATTACAAACCCATATCATCTAAGTCTTACTTCCTCTACTATCTCATGTACTCCCTGTACCCCCACTCTTTCCCAGATAACTTCATTCCTAATCTTGTTTCTCCTTGTGACAGCTAACATACTCCTCCCAAACTTCACTCTTACGTCCTCCACTTTTCTAGTCGCTCTTACATTCACTGTTCATATTTCTGCTGCACATGTGACAATGGGTACAACATTTCCTTACACTTCAAGAGCACTTCATTTCTCTATAGCAGGTTTCTCACACACTTATAGAATAACTCTCCCTGCTGTTATTTTCTCATTAGATCCTCTACACTTAGCCATTATACATTTCATTTCACACTTTTTCACTTCCTCACTCCACTCTTGTTATCATCATACTTGCTTTTCACTATAATTACATCTCCTCTTTTTACTTCGGCCTCCTCCATCGCTTTCCAAACTTTATTTCTACCCGCGCTATTATGTGCCTTATCCTCATCCATAAATACCACTACCAAGTCTTCCCCAAATTCACACCTTCTTTCAAACAGCTGTCGTACGGCAGAGATCTGGAGTTAAGATTTTATTTATTTTGACCAAAATGAATATTTTGTTGCAAAAACATTTACCTTAACTAGCATTCCTACACTCCCAACTTAAGACGTACCCGTACGTTATGGAGTCTAGTTTACTGGGAAAGAGAGTATAAACATATGCCTACTACTACAATGGTATTTCCCTAACACCAATCAACTAATACAAGGTGACCTGGTGGTCTAGGGGTAAGGTGTCAGACTTCTGTGCTGGCGGCCGGGGTCCAATCCTCGGTCCCGGCACAGATTTATCTGATTACCAAACCCTTCCTTCACCTCTGACAAGGCATCTTGTGAATGTGGGGAATGCCAGGCCTCCGCCGTGGTTCGGATTCCACGTTAAACTGTAGGTCCTCCATTTCCTCTCACAATCATCCTACCATTACGCATTAGCGTAAGTGCGTATAACCCGAACGGGTAGTAAGACGCAGTGCTAATAATAATAATAATAATAACAACTAATACAACTAAACAGTTCAAAATGGAGCATTAACATGTTTTAGTCACTACACAGTTGATAGAATCTTTTAATTGCGTCAGAAGAACCATCATTCAAATAGAATGAGATACTAACGCTGGCATTAATTATATATCAAAATATATTCAGGCATTAATTTACACCAATCAGATGATCGCTGAATGGCGGACGTAGTGAAATTCATCATGATGGGTGTCATATGTGCAATTAGGTCCTCGTATCAGACCCTGGTCCAGTCAGTGGAATACGTATTTAGCCATACATCTTGGAGGAAAAATGATACTTAAATCAAGGTCCGTGTTTATGGTATTGTCTCGAAAATCTCCAAGTGTACGAAATTAATATCAGTTCAAGTTGAATGGATGGTTTGTTGAACTCAAAATCTCGATTATATTTAAGGATTTAAAACTAATACTGCCCTGAGCTACGTAGAAAGCTTCACAATTATGGATAGTACATCTAAGGCCTTATATATAATTAAATGATTGATACATTTTTTTCAGTTTTAAAATTCTCTGTATTGATTTTTACAAGTTTTCTACCACAAAAAAAAGTATTTTCGCGGTTTTTTATGTACAAGGCTATAAATAAATATCCCGGTATGCTCATAGTTTTTAGTAAAATTCTTGAATTAATTGAATTACTGAATTAAAATATGTCAGAATTTTTGGCAAAATTATATGAATTGGAGATAAAACTATTATTTTGCGCAGGTCATGTTCTTCTACATTTGTATTTTTTTAAATATCAAAATATATTTGAAAATTTCAGACGTTAGTCCATGTTTCTGATAAAAAAAAATAATTTCTGACTTCTCCGTGTATTTTTCCAATCATATAAAATTCCCTAACTTTTACAGATTTTCCTTGTTTTTTTCAGATGAGTAGTAGCCCTGGCATTGTTTGTTTGTTTTGTACACAACGTTTTACCACCTATTCATGTTATACGTATTTGAAATAATTAGTCTAGTGTGTTAGGGATAAGGAAAATTAAATCTTAGAAGAAGTATACAACATTTACGCGTAGAGAGTGAAAATCATTTTAAGGGAAAATACACTCTCAGTACACCCAATCTGGATTCGAAACTCGACCTCCCCGTCATCATCGGTCAACTATACTGCAAGAGTGACGCCTTAAGCAACTGAAGTGGGCTGGATTAAATCATTGACGTACGAGTCTAGACAACTGCGATATCCTACTTGTCCTTTTACTAAGGGTATTTTACATTATAGTTTCCAAACACTTAGCTATATCGCCAAAAACTTAAAAATGATGTAGCTTATAATAGTCAAAAATTTATAAAATGATGTAGTGTAGCTTAGAATAGTCAAAAATTTATAAAATGATGTAGTGTAGCTTAGAATAGTCAAAAATTTAAAAAAATATGTAGCTTAGAATAGTAACACTTAACCAATACAGCTAGAATTAATTTACGGGTAGTGAAAATAACCTAATGGCTACTGGCGTCTAAATATCTCATTAAGAGATATAATCTGAGTTCTCTGTTCTGGAAGCTATCGGTACGATTCAACCCCTCAACTTTCTAGAGCATGACCGAGGCGAGTAAAACTATCAACCATGAGTAGTAAACTCCATGATACAAATGTCTACTGCAGTAAATCAGTGTTCCCGTACGCAAATAAACTGGGAGATAGGGGTGGTATAAACTATGCTAAGTGCAATGTCACATTGATTAGATTAACACGCTAAAGGGAAGTTGATTGGATAATTAATTAATTGACTGTCCTGTTTCAATTCAATTGAAATGTGCGATCATTATAAAGCCTTCCGGACCCCTCGCCCCCACCCTACCTTCCTCCTTGTGTCCCTAATTTAACACCCATTCGATAACGCACCAGTGCGGAGTGATAGCTTCCAGGCTTGTTGTCAATAGGGCCAAACTAGTGCGCAGAACATTCAAGTTAGCATTTGCAGAACCAACCACAGGAGAGTTACCCGCCTCGGTGGCGTAGTTGGCTAACGTGCTAGTAGTGTTGAGCTCGACTGCTGAGGACGGGGAGATCGAGGTTCGAATCTCGGTCGGGTGAACGGGTAAGGGGGTTACTAAATGGCTTTCTACTCTCCCTTCACGCACATGCGGGTTCACTTCCTCTAATTCAACCGTCCCAATTCTTAATCCATTAGCGTAATTAGTACTTAAAGCATATAACCCGAACGGGTAGTAAGACGCGGTGCTAAATAATAAACATAAGTGAGCAGGCCACTGCACGTGGTTCAGTGGGTAGAGGAGCCGACTAAAAGTCCAAAGGATTCCAGTTTGTTTCCAGGTGGGGCTTATTAAATAACACCTATGTGGATTTTATAGACTACAGGAAAAATCAAATAAAACCTGACTTCCACATGAGATTTGAAAGGGATATAAGATTTATGGTCAATGAAATCTCAGAACAATAATTGCCTAGATAAGGTAAACATTTGTTGAAATTACCTAAAGTCAAAATGTATTTAATTTTAACAACAAAGAGGGTGTATTTTAATAATTGTTATTATGGCCGGTCGGATGAGAAGGAGAATGTAATAGTTTAAACACAGAAACTCAATAACACGGTAATATACTTTACTTTATAATATCAAGATAATGCAGTGAGTCAAGAAATAAAGAACACTACAACAATGTAAACAAATCTCTCACACAAAAATTGACTGTAAAACCAATGTTACCACCAGCGGATCAATAAAAAATATTTTAAAAATCCTCAGTTCGTTATCCTTGGTTCTGACCAGAGTAAATGTCGATCTCAAATAGCTTATTTTAATTAGATAGCAATGTATATGTATTTACACACATCAACATCTAATCTACATACAAATGGTGATCTGGCGGTCTAGGGGTAAGGTGTCAGACTTCTATGCTGGTGGCCGGGGTTCAATCCTTGGTCCCGGCAAATATTTATCTGATTACCAAAACCTTCCTTCACCTCTGACAAGACATCTTATGAACGCCAGGCCTCCGCCGTGGTTCGGATTCCACGTTAAACTGTAGGTCCTTCATTTCATCTCACAATCAGCCTACCATTACACATTAGCGTAAGTGTGTATAACCTGAACGGGTAATAATAATAATACATACAAATCAACAAATAAAATGTTTTAATTGTAGATCTTGAAGGGTAAAATTTCCCTTCGTCTTACTACCCGTTAGGGCTATATGCATACTACGAGTAGTTTACGCTGTCTACTGTGGTCTTGTGGTAAAGTGCTTGCGCCAGGACCCGATGGTCGTGATTTCAAACCCAGACGGAGTCGACGGATTTCTCTTGCGCGACAAAAATCCGCGGCACAGTTCCCTTCGTAAGGGAAGTAAGACCGTTGGTCCCATGTCGGTTATGGCATATAAAAGAAACCTGGAAGGTATGACGTGAACATATCTTTCCCGCCCCCGCCAAATTTGATAGGACCTTTCACTTTCGTTCAGAAAGCCGATATAATGGGTTGGTTTAGAAAATGCATGTTAAATACCCCAAAGAAATAAAAATAAATACGTTAATGTGTAAAGGGTTAAAAAATATCAATTTATAGGTATTGTACCCGCATGAGTAGAGGAAGAGTGGGAAACTATTTTTAAAAATAACCTTCTATCACCCGACTGGGATTTTAACTCTAATTTTTCCGTCAACAGCAGTTCAATCTATTACGAGAGAACGCCTCAAACCATTAGACCGTTGAACAGATCTGCGTGTAATTATTAAATACATCAATAAATTCATCAATAAGGAGATAATACTTTTATGTGACAGAGGAAAATCTATACTTTGTAAAAAAAAACGCTTTTCCATTTCACTACTTACGAAACACACACACAGTACGCTACTTTCTACGAGAGAACATCAAAGCTTTAGATGAGGGTCTAGGTGATGACCACAGAACCTTACAGCGGAAGGAAACCGAGCTAAAAGTAGACTCGTCACCAAAGATCAGAATCTATCTTTTGGTGGTTGGGAGAGTCCATTATGGATCCGGCCATTAGGATGTTCAGGGCACATCGAGGAGAGTCCCGTGACGTTACGGACGATGGCGTAGGAGTTGGAGTTGCGCCACACCTGTTGGGGGAAAAAAATGTTCTGGTACTTCGAAGAGAGAGGAGGCCTTGACATAGTTATGATACCTTGGGTTGGGGAACGGAGAAGAACGTCAAACATAATAATTTAAAAGAACCTGCGATAAGCTAACCGGAGGCAAGAGAACAGATGTCGAGAAATGGGGAACCAGCGGAAGGTGGAGAAGAGAAGTGATTGACAGTATGCGAGAGTTACATGAACGTGCTTCAGTGTGTTGGGAAAAGAAATACATCGAATGTGCCTGGTAATACATTCCACAATCCGGTCAAGATATTATATCAGAATACTATGCGAACTCTAGTGGGTCTTCCTGGATAAGAATCGGAACGCATCTCCTCGCCGTGACCAGTGGTTTGTCCCCAATCACGTCTTACCAGCCATTTGAGCTTTACACATTTTAATTAAGATAGTCACCCGCTTCAGTGGCCACGGGGCCTAACTCGCAACTCTCGTGTTGGACAGGATGCCGAGGACGGGGAGATTGGGGTTCTATTCCGGTCAGGTACACTGAGGCTTTTTTCCTAAATGGTTTTCCACTCTCCTTCTAAGACAATTCGGGTGCATTTCCTATAAACTTTCCTAATCCCTAAGCCATTGGTGTAGTTAGTAAATAGGCGTATAACTCGGATGGGTAGTAGGACGCGGTGCTAAAAAAAAGTCAGTTTGGGATGAAGAATAGACTTTATGAGGTGAACCCAAATTTGCGTGGAGGAAAAGTGGGAAAACATTCAGGGAAATCCCACCTCTTAATGCACCCAACCGGGGTTTGAGCCCCAACCTGTCTTTCATCGCCAAACCAAACTAGATGAGCCAAACCTATAATCCACGTGTTCACAAATGGGGGGTCCAATGTTACATTTTGAGTGATTATAGAAATTATACTATTTATATAAAAATTAGCCCTGGTGGGCACGCAGACTAAATGTCAGAATTACCCGGTCTGGTTCTCCTCTGACAAGATATCATGGTTTGAATCTCAGTCAGTTGAACTAAGAGTATTTTAATGATTTTCCAGTCTACCTACACACAAATTTGGATAAGGTCCCTGTAAATTACACCTTAATCCTTTCCCATTAGCACAATTAAGATTCCTATAGATCGTGCGGGTTTTAAGATACGGCGAATTTTCAAAGAATATTTAAACAGGATTTGTCTTTAAGTCCATCTAACAACCCCCATCATCATTATGATCATCAACTGGTTTATAGCCTGTAGCAGGGTCAGCTGAGTAAATTGCCCCCATCTTCTTCAAGACTTCTTCTATTGCCAATATTTAAAAGATAATAATTTTAATTACATTTTTTGGGATAAATTACTTTCAAACAATCCAAATTTATTCACTGTATTTTCTCAAGATTTCTAATTTCCTTTATTTGAAGCATTTAACGTGCATTTTATGAACCGGCTGGTTATGTCAGCACACGATAAGTTTATATGAGTGAGAGCGAAAGGGTTTATCAATTTTGACTGGAAAGGTTTTCACACAAACCTTATAGGGTTCTTTTATATGTAACAATCGACATGGGACCAACCCCTCCAAATGAAGTTTTACTACGGATTTTTATAGTCCAGGAAAAATCCTTCGACCTCGGCTGGATTTGAACCGACGGACCACAGGTCCTGAGGCGCGCACTTTAACTTAAGAACACCGTGGTCGACTTTGTCGAGATGTTACGTTAGTTAAATATTATACTACTCATGCATTATGTTTGTTAAGTCAATCCAGATCATAGTATTAGTGTTGATAAATACGGATATCCCGGATGGAAACTAAAACGCTGCGGAAAATAACAAGACTAAAATGTGACTTAGTTTGTGTGAGTCTTCTAGCAGGAACCCTAATATTCCTTCCTTCCCTTATAAGACGCTCTTTGAATGATACGTAAATGGCAGTGGGTCCTGGAGATTGGGTTATCCTCCTCCTCCATAATCGAATGGTGGCTGAGCCCACCACGGGAACGCCACCAGCCATCTTGTTAACTAGAAGAACACGCTATATCCAGTTGCGACTTGAGGTGTTTCTCCTTACGGATACATAGATGTAAAGCCGGAGGATTGTAGGCTGGTACTGACAAATTATTTCATTTTTTTTAGCACCATGTATAACTATGGGCTGTACGCTTATGTACTAATTACGCTAATGTTTTAGAGATGAGAGGAGGGTTGAATTTAAAAGAAGCGTACCCACCCTTGCATAAATGGAGAGTGGAAAATAATTTAGGAGAAATCACCCTCAGTACACCCGACTGGTATTTTAAATCCGATGTCTCCATTATCAGCAGTCCAGTCTATTGCATTAGAGACACCTTAGACCATGCGGCCACCAAAGTGGGTAATTTCCCCCCCCCCAATACTACCTATATAAGTACCCAATGTTGTGGTCACGTGTTAAAGTGCTATAGGTTAATATAGATGAACGAGGCTGAGTGTTATTTGATTGATATTGTAATTTTACTATCCTGACGTGACTTGGTAATAAAGCTCCATTCAAGCTCTTATGTCATTTCTTGCTCAAATGGCCGGGTAAGTTTCGTCATTTAAATTATGATACACTAACTAACACTCAAACAACTCTCAGATTCGTTATTGTATACCATTCATACTAGCACTCAATTTCATTCTATCAAATAGTTATTTGACCCACGTTGCACTTTATAATTGTCACAGTTGAAGTCAAAACCCAGGCCGGGTACACTTGAAGTGGTTTTCCACAAGTAATACTCACTGGGGTTCTCCCCTCTCTTCTACAAGATAACGCAGGTGCATTTAATCTCAATTACCATCCTAATTCCTATACAGGGTGTCCATAAATTTGCGTATACGGACTGTACCACACGATTCTATGCCCCAAACTAAGTAGAAAATACTCTTTGATAAAATACGTTAAGATCTCTGTTCCTGAGAAAAACTACATGAAAGTTCTGAAAAAGTCGAAGAAAGATGTTATGTGAAAACGCTGTGCCTTACATTATGAGTCGTCGGTAAGGCATAGGGCTAGGTAAAAGTCAAACACATTAGTGTCAAATAGGCCATTGAGTACTCACACAGAGTATTGGGACATGCCAATGTCCATGGGTGCATCAAACAGCTAAGCTGGACCTGTGGCACGATTGTAAGCCGTTCACTATCCCAACAGATGGCACCCAAGATTAAATGTGTTTCCCCACTGTTGTTGCATTTCTGGGAGATTGGTCAAATGGGGCCAATGTAGCGCGTAGGTGCAGGACGGCCACACAATGTGCGGACAGCGGATCTTGAGGATGCTGTATTAACTACTGTCCAACAGTCATCAGCAGGCAGCACACGTGACATTTCACGGGATACGAACCAAAGTCAGTGGTACATAAGGCTCGGCGTGAGGAGGGCTACAACCCATACAATTTCGTCGCAACGCATCATCTGCTGCTAGGTGATCTTCCTTGCTGTGAAATGTTCTGCGAGTGGCTTCTGCAACAACATTAGGCATACTGTGGACCGGTGAAGAGTGTTTCACAAGCGATGGTATGACTAATTCTCACAACAACCACCTGTGGGCACCTGCTAACCCGAACGCCACTCGAGCTCGTGCCTAACAACAACAAATCAGCATCAATGTATGGGCCAGTATTGTTGGGGATACGCGTGTAGGCCACTATTTGCTACCAGAGAGGCTTAATTCGCGATTACCGTTTCTTCATTGCCATAATATTACACCGCCTGCTTGAGGACGTCCCACTTCCTGTGTGTCAGGAGATGTGGTTTCATTGTGACGGTGCCCCAGCTCAAAATATTGCGTCAACTGCTACACGACACCTACCCCTGCAAGTGTATTGGGCGTGGGGGGCCTGTGGAATGGCCACCGAAGTCACCAGACTTCACACAACTAGATTTATTTCAGTGAGATCACCTAAAATCACTTGTTTACCTAACAGACGACCTGTCGCAGTCAGCCGAGGGCATCAACGCACGGTTACACGCAGCTATCACCAAGAGTAAAAAGTACAAATAATCAATTTTTCATTTTCCTCCACTTTTATGTCAACCCTTTAACCAAGTTAAAACTTTTAATCCTTTTTACACAACTCACCCTTCTTAACTTGTTTTACACTTTTTACTTAATACCCTTTATATTATTTTTTAAATCTTATTATAATTCACTTTTT
This sequence comes from Timema shepardi, assembly GCA_902151425.1. Lineage (NCBI taxonomy): Eukaryota > Metazoa > Arthropoda > Insecta > Phasmatodea > Timematidae > Timema > Timema shepardi. The sequence goes on along the minus strand of CABFVX010010293.1, from coordinate 127 downwards.
CCACCTTTTTACATGGCCGAGGGATATTTTAGAATAAAAAAGTTAAAAGGTCAGAGATGGTAGAAACTATATATAATATATATATATATATATTGTAGTAATACGGATATGCAGTTTCTGGCGCGAA
>CABFVX010010292.1:0-14676 GCA_902151425.1 Timema shepardi | reverse complement strand
CACGGTGGAGGCCTGGCATTCCCCACATTCACACGATGTCTTGTCAGAGGTGAAGGAAGGGTTTGGTAATCAGATAAATCTGTGCTCGGACCGAGGATTGAACCCCGGCCGCCAACACAGAAGTCTGACACCTTACCCCTAGACCGCCAGGTCACCCCGTAATTAGTACATGACCGTATAACCAGAACGGATAGTAAGACGCAGTGCTAAAAAAAACTACCTCCTTTATCTCTAACGTTATTTTCAAACCATTTAGGAAGGGATTTAGGGAAAGTGAGGAAAAGCCAGTGTTTTTTGCAGTTTTTTTTAGCAAAACTTTTTTTTGACAAAATAAATTAAATATTGCTCCAGAAGACACATTTAATTTTATTTTATTCACATGCTGATCTAACATTTCTTGAATATCTGTTATGAACATAGCGGCATTAGATGACAAACTTTTTGAATAAAGAGGAAAAAAAATTGTCATTAAATTCCAGGGCACCCTTAACGGATAATCAACAACTGTCGATAACACCATGTGAAGAAAATTAAACTTTATTTTTGTACAGAAGCAATATTTGATTTATTTTTTCAAAAAAAAAAGTGTTGCTATAAAAAATCTATTTAAAATATCAAATATGACCTTTTATCGCGTTTTCTACACCCTCACCTTAAGGGAAACACCTCGGCAAATGATAAATTGCCACGCAGACGTTCATCTTTAAAGTAATATTTAATTCTACTGTGCGTTATTTCAAAATATGGCTAACGCCAAAATATTCCAATATGGCTCTTTTTCCTCAACAACCCTATATATTGAGTGGTATTTAATTTTTTTTAGTCATATTTATTGTACGTATGAGACCAGGCTTGATGAAAAAAAGGGCTCTAGACTTAAGCCATCTTTTAACCCATAAAGTAATGGTTTTATAGGCTCACAACAGAAAATTTTAATATATTTGAGAACTAGTAGTGAGCATTTCTCTTCTTGAGACAAGAGATTTTGTAATTTTATTTACCCTCTTTCTTGTTGACAAGACAAGGGGTGGTTTTAGGCGAAGGATGAAAGGGAGTATAAGTTTTGACATAACAGAGAAGTAATTCCAGAAAACTACACAGACCACTGTATTTGAAGCCGTGAGGCCTGACAGCGATCGATACTTTCTCGCTGACCAAGGTGGCCGCCTTATCATTCTTCGTGTTAAATGAACCAATGTAGACACCTAATGAAGTATTGACGTGTAAAATACAGAATAAAACTTTACATAGTAATCTTTTTCATAAGAGAGTAGTAAGATATTTAGTATATTTGAAACAGTAAAGCCTTTATTTAACTACAATTTATTTATTTCTCCTTATCGTGTCGTTTACAATTTAACAAATACCCCTTTGTTTTAAATAATAAGTCCAATAACGAAACTACATATAGAATAGCAATTTTTACTAAAATCAGAGTCGAATAAATTAATATGATACAAAAACAGATTAACAATTATTTTTTTAAATTTAAAGCATTAATATAACTAGGAATTTTGAGTTACCTGTTGAAAATTAAAATAAACTTTATGACGTCACATCAATAGGCAAAGCGCCTGGACCAGTAAAAGTGACATAAGAAGAAAGGACATTGATAGCATTTTTATATTTCTGCTCGATATTAAAGGATTCAATGTGTTTGAGTAGGTTAACAAGAAATTCTCCACGAGTTTTCAAGTGCTGGAACTGGAACGATTGTAAATAATCCACATTGTTGAATTGTTTTGAAATAAACTCCACGAAATCACTGTACGCCATTATGTTCCCTTCGTTCTCGATACGGATCATGTCCAAAGCTTGTAACACGGTGTTCATGTTGACGTTCACGACGAGGGTGACGTTGGGCACAATATACTTCACCTCCGACGCGCCGTATCCATTCAGATTGACCCGTGCGAGCCAGTATTGGATGACTGCAAGCGTCTGTTGCTCTAGCTGCCGCGACTGGAGAGACAGTTCCAGGATTGCTTTCAGGAGTTCTCCACTGGTCCTATACACGGATACATCCAGGCTGGGTACTATCAGGTCCATTAATCTATTGCTAAAGAAAAGTTCTATAAGAGGCTTTAGATTGGGATCATCCATACTCTGAGGACCCAGAGCTTGAAGAATCACCCATCGGTCAACGTTTCTGAGTTCGGGAGAGACCGTCGTCGTAACAGGGGGAGGTGGTGTGGTGGTCGTGGTGGTGGTAATAGGTGGTGTGATGTAAATTACAGGCAGTTGAGACGGGCATTGGGCGACTGGGCACTCCAGGGGCTCTCCGTTAGAGTCTAATAACTTTAGAAACTCGTTTATGAAACTAATGAGCGTTCTAGAATGAACCAGATCTGTGAGGGTCAAATGGCGCACGACGCTGACAAAAAGATGTCTCGGTCTACTGTACTCGACGAAAGGAAACTGTCTCAGGACATTCACCCAGTCTATATCTTCTGAGCCAAGTAGTTCGAGTATTTGCTGGGCAAGTCTGCGAACATTCTCAGGTAGACTGGGAGATTTTAAGGATTCGAATATAAGTAGAATGTCCAGGTATCCTCTTGGGTGCTTCTGAACTAGATTAAATGATATCATTTTCAGTTTGAAGTGGACGTACAGATCACTAACTGGGTTCACTAGGTATGCGGGTAGAACAGCTCTCTTCCGAATTCTGTCAAGTATTGCAAGTAAAAGATCTCTGGGATCCGCGTAGTCGTGAGGAACAAAGCCTGTTAATATCTGGTTCATATTTATTTCTTCCCTTACAATCGATTTTAGAAGAACGTCTCTTGCATATATGACACCAGGAGGAAAATCCCCGGGAGAAATAACTTTGAACAGTATCGAGTAGTTTATATCACGGATGCTTGCGAATTGTAGATACCTGTGGAACTCGTCGTATAACGCCTCGTCAGGTTTCTTTGTCAGAACGTCGAGAATGGTGTCTATGATATCCCTTATGTTTGTGTCGATATTATGTTGCTGGCCCAATTTCCAGACGATGGTGTTGATTAGATCGTGAGGGTTCTTGAGACTCTGTTTTTCGAGTTGATTCAAGACAAAGTTGAGTTCTTCCCTTCCTTGGAAGAATAGATCAGATAGATATAGCATTCCTTCCTCAGCCTCGGCGGTAAACTTGTACGTTTGTATATGAAGAAGTAACACACCTATTAGCGGCTGCGTCAACTGGAGCGAACCCTGACTTAAAGCTTCTATGATACACCCAAATAAATATCCCACGCTCACGTTTTGAGGGACAAACATCTCAATATTCCTGCCAAAATTAGGTGGTTTGACGATCAAGTTGACTATAGTCGCGTCTATGCCCTCTAAGAAATTTACAACAAGTGGACCTCCCCCAGGTCTGAATATGGTGTTCAGCGACAGCCTGTAGTTGTTGAGAGACTGAATCGCCAGTTGGATTGAACTTTGTATATGATTCGGCGAAACCTTGATCATCGAGGTCAAGAGAGTGAGACACTGCTGCTCCGGGGTTTGCACAGACATCTGCATGAGGATGGGTAGAATCTCGTATACTCTGATCTGTCGCAGTCTGAACGAAGTATATATCTGTTGAAGGGCCAGATGAAGCTCTGAGCTCAACCTGACCTGGCGGTTGTTCAGGACGTAGCCCAGAACCGTCACAATGTTCCTCCTGAAGGTCGCCGCATTTTGTAGAATCAATATCACCGTATCGTGAAGTGAGATTTCCGGTGCTGGTGGCGGTAATGGTGGTAGAGGTGGAGCTACAGCCATCGCTTCTTCACTCACGACCGACATACCACCCGACACCTTCACGGAGATCTGCCAGTTCATGGCGGGCACACCGGGAGCCCAAGGGATCATGTTCCTCTCACCGTCAAGGGTACTCCCCAACTGTCCCAAGTACCCGCTATTCAAACTATAAACCTTTGTCCAAGGTTGGAAAGCAACTTCTTGCTTGGAATGTATTTGGGAAACGAGGCTCGCCAGATCATTGGCGTGAGAGTACATTCTACCTCCAAATTGAATAACTCTCTGTATCACTCTGCCCGGGAGTATGGTGATGTTAGATGGCCTGGTCCATTTGAAAAATCTCCTGCTATCTCTATGGTGCAGCTCGTGGCTCGGAACTCTTGGCATTCTGGTTGAAGAGTCGTCCACAATGAGATCTCTGGAAAACTCGCCAGACCAGAAGTGGATGTTGGGTGGGTGGGGGTCATCCTGCTCACCTGATTCGTTATCGATCTGCTTTGCGTAAATCCTTCTCCCTCTGTTATGGTGAAGGTGCCGCTTCTCTCTCGTATCCTGAAACCAAGCACCAGATGGTGATGTAAGAGCAAAATATACATATATTTTCTACCTAATGGGGTAGAATGGAACACCGGTGGATGTTCCGACTGACCTGTTTGATTTGGGCTGCTGTAACTACTTTAAAACTAGAATAAAGCTATCTAATATTATTATTGTTATTATTATTAGCACCGCGTCTTACTAACCCTTCGGGTTGTACGAACTTACGATAATGTGTAATGGTAGGGAGATTGTGAGAAGAAATGGAGGACCTACAGCTTAACGTGGGATCCGAACCACGGCGGAGGCCTGGCGTACCACACATTCACAAATTATGATTACTACACGTCTGCTCACAGGTGAAGGAAGGGGTTGGCAGTCAGACAAATCTGTGCCGGGACAGAGGTTTGAACCCCGGAACACGTCCCCAGCACAAAAGTCTGACACCTTAACCCCTAGACCACCAGGTCCACCCCAGTTAACTATTAAATTCTAAATGATTGCTTTTATAAAATAATTGTAATCAAAGGTTTACTTGAGTAGTTCATTGTTTTGGGAGATGTACGATGGAATTAAATGTATTACATGTTGTTTCTTGGGGTTTTTATTAAATAATTCCCTAAAACAAACGTCAAACCATTTGTATGGTAATAGCAATAGTAATAATAGTATTGTGCGTCTGGGCTACATCACTCGTAGCCCAGTTTGTGGAAATATTAGCGAGTACTAATGTACCGTTGTCCAGGGGACGCCCTAATGTACTAATAGTACATCCTTTCTGTGGAAGCTCTTTCCATGTCCTGATGAGATGAGATGAGGGTGATATTGAGTATGATGGTGATAGTGAGAATGATGGTGATAGTGAGAATGATGGTGATAGTGAGTATGATGATGATAGGGAGAATGAGGGTGATAGTGAGTATGAGGTGTGATAGTGAGTATGATGGTGATAGTGAGTATGATGGTGATAGTGAGTATGATGGTGATAGTGAGTATGATGGTGATAGTGAGTATTATTGTGGGGAACCAGTGGACAATCTTAAACCCTAACTTATGCCTAATTAACCAAACCCTGGACCGTTGAGGTAATTCCCCTTTCGGGAAAAAATACTCACGTTACCAAGTTGGAATCGAACCTGGGACCCTTAGACTCGTAGCACTGTCCATTAAACCATGTGGCTGGTTATTTCTGTTGTGAATAGTACAAACTTTGTACTCTATTCAAGTAGCGGGTGTAATATGAACATTTCAAAAACTTGAATATTTCAACAAAAAAAGAGAGAAAAAAAGCTCCCAGCTATTGTCTAATCAATTATGAAATATTTTGCTTTTGTTAATAAAAAGTCAAATTTTATGTTTTATTGTACTTATTAGCTATGTTAGCATCAATAATGTACATGAAAATATGTCCTCTGGATTAAATGTATTAAAAATAAAATTTAAATACTTGGGCTCAACACTTCAAGTTTTTACTAAAACATATCTTCAGTGTTATTATTAACGTGTTTAAATGTACATCAGTTTGATTTTCTACTTAACAATTTTCTAAGCAGATCTTTAATATTTGTCGTAAGCGTTGTTAAATGTGAACATAACATTAGTATGATTATTTAAAAGATTATGTTCAAATTTAGTGATGTTCTTGACACATATTTAATATCTATTTAGATTAATATGTGCAGAATATTAAGCTAAATTTTAATGTTTTTGTACAAAATAAATTAAATTATTTTGTTTCAAAACCGATTGAAACACAAAATTTATCTCGAGGTTATTTCCATCTGTTTTTAATTTCCACTCTTTATAATTTATCCGGAAAAAATCGCACTTAAATTGAAAGCTTAAATCTTCAAAGCTCATGGGCTTTCCATAGAAATGAGAGATTTACCAATGTTTGTATAGTGCAGTGGGGGCTTTCCACATAGTAATTATTGGGAGACCCACTTCGGTGGCCGCATGGTCTAAGGCGCTACTCTCGCAGAAGACTAGACTGCCGATGACGAAAAGATCTAGGTTAGAATCTCGGTTGGGTGTACTGAGAGTGGTTTTTTCAAAAATGATTTTCTCCTCTAGCTCCACGCAAATGCTGGTACACATCCTATAATTATAGACTTCCTAATCCCTAAACGTATTGGCATAATTAGTGCATAAGTGTACAACCCGAACGGATAGTATTATTATTATTATTAGCACTGCGTCTTACTACCCATTCGGGTTATACGCACTTACGCTAATGTGTAATGGTAGGGTGATTGTGANTTCGGGTTATACGCACTTACGCTAATGTGTAATGGTAGGGTGATTGTGAGATGAAATGAAGGACCTACAGTTTAACGTGGAATCCGAACCACGCTGGAGGCCTGGCATTCCCCACATTCACAAGATGTATTATCAGAGGTGAAGGAAGGGTTTGGTAATCAGATAAATCTGTGCCGGGACCGAGGATCGAACCCCGGCCGCCAGCACAGAAGTCCGGAACGGATAGTAAGACGTGGTGTTAAAAAGTTGTAAGAAAGGGATGATGAAGGTAAATTTAGAGGAAATAGACCAAAATTTGCATTTAAGGTAGGTAGGAAACCATTTAGGAAAATCCTCCACTCACTACACCCAATCAGGATTCGAACCCTAAGCCAGATATAAGAAGTATGACGCCTTTGTAAATGTGCCTGCCGATTCTGATGAAATTGTGAAAAACTTAGTGTTATTATTCATGTATGTGTCTACTAATTTATTTGAAAATTACTGGTAAACTCAAACAAAACATTGTATAATTTATTAAAGAAACAACCACCCAGAAAATATAATATTAAAATAAATAAAATTTATTTAGATAAACTTGTATTTGGGTGTATGTAGTCTGCACTGCATAAAGATTAATTTAATTTTTATCAATCAAAGTCAAAATTTGCCCTCAGTATTAAACCCTTCGCTAAACATAATCATATATTATCGATAGTACACGTGACCAAAATATAATAGGGATGCTATGAATCTACCTCTCCGTTACCTCCCCTGTAATTTTACCATTAAATTAGAATTAAATATTACTTTGAAGACATTACATTAGAAATAGAAGATTTATTGTTATTGTGTCATAAATAAAAAATAGTATACATGAACCACTATATAGAACGGGGGTTTCCAACTTAAAAGTGTCCGGGGGCCACTATTGAATCCACGAGACTAGTGGTGGGGCCGCGTCACAATCTGTTAACGAGTGAAAGGAAAGAGAACCTAAATGGATACACAAGGTACCGTATTATAAAAGATAGACCTTTCATGGATTTTCCCCATGTAAGTCAAAACTTTCAGTTTCTCACCTAAAAACATCAATTTTATTAAAGTAAATTATTTTTAAAAGAAACTTCGCGGGCCACCAGTTGTAAACCCCTGGTATATGTGTTACACTCAACGTAAGCATGACGTCCCCTTGTGCCATACAGCCGTCAAACTTAATGTGTGTTTGGTTGCAGCCGTCTATCTCTGTGGAAAGTGAAGTTATGTTTCGTGTGACATGTACTGGTTCGATTATTATGATACTGACGTATTAAATCCACGTGAGAAAACGGTGCTATTGAAAATCGCATTCGTTTGTATTCTGGCTAAGTTGATCCCCAAGAAAAAATATCATCTTTAAATCCAAATAGAAACTATGGGAGATATTACAATTTGAAATCCAAGGAGAAATCATGGGAGATATTACAACTTGAAATCCAAGGAGAAATTATGGGAGATATTACAATGGAAAATCCAAGGACAAATTATGGGAGATGTTCCAACTTGAAATCCAAGGAGAATTTATGGCAGATTTTACAACTTGAAATCCAAGGAGAAATTATGGGAGATATTATAACATGAAATCCAAGGAGAAATCTTGGGAGATATTACAACTTGAAATCCAAAGAGAAATTATGGGAGATATTACAACATGAAATCCAAGGAGAAATTATGGGAGATATTACAGCATGAAATAAAGGAGAAACTATGGGAGATATTACAATTTGAAATCCAAGGAGAGATTATGGGAGATATTACAACTTTAAATCCAAGGAGAAATTATGGAAGGTATTACAACATGAAATCAAGGAGAAGCTATGGGAGATAATACAATTTGAAATCCAAGGAGAAATTATGGGAGACATTACAATTTGAAATCCAAAGAGACATTATGGGAGACATTACAATTTGAAATCCAAATAGAAATTATGGGAGACATTAAAATTTGAAATCCACAAAGAAATTTTGGGAGACATTACAATTTGAAATCCAAAGAGAAATCTTAAGACAGTATTAGCGATGATAACTTTACTTATAATTGTTTTAATAGAGGGAACGCGCCTGTTCACAGAACTACTAGTATACCACATTGTTGAGCGGTTCAAGAAAGTTCCCTGGCCATAGCCCCTCATTAATTATTGAATATTGATATATACCCAGTACATACCTCGCAAAGTACCTGTGAAGAAACCGTGAAAATAAGAAGTACCCATATTTTCATGTTCATTTTGATCGAACTACGACGAGAATGAATGAGACAATCACTTCGAGGTCTTATTTAAATGTTTCTGAATCGATACAAACAACTATATATTTAATTTTATTACACTTTCAAATGATAGATCGTATCAAGTTATAGTAATTAGCTCTTTTTTGTGTGTAGTGTCTTTTTCACACAACACGAGTGAAATACATATAAGAATATCAGTTATCATATTATTATTCTAAAACAAAGTATTATCTTAGTAACCTGTAAAGTTTTCTTGGCTTCATTAGTATTGTAATGGTTTTTTTTAATTAAAATGTTCCTAAAAGAATTAAAATGTTATGACATTTGTAAAATATGTCGTTAATTTTGTATAATCATAAAGTTAATATTTATGCTGATGAAAGTGTAAAAATAGATATTCTTCTTTGCTTTGGTTATAAATTTCGGGCTTCCTTTTAAGTTTAAACGTTTATTACAGAACGATATCTATAGTAAGGTTCAAATTATGTCGTATTATTTAATTTTATAAAGTTAATGTGTTCATTATCTTATAGCCGTGTCCAATTTATATTTTCAGTGTCAGATTTGACTATGGATGTATAGTTTGGACGGATTGAATAAATAGCGTTTTCTTAAAAAGATAATTCTTATAGTATTGATAATATAATATTAAAGTAACATGAGTACTAATCATTCAATATTTAAATCACCCACTGACTTACGTCTTCAAATCTGACATTTCAAGAGGTCCTGCTTTCTTTAAATAATTTGATATACTCCTTGTAACGAAACCAAGAAGACAACCTCGTTGGTTTTAAATATGTATTAACATTTTAGAAGGAAAATTTATTAAATTGTCCAATTGATTGTTTTAGACTATATTAATTTTGAAAACTTAAGTTGGGGATGAAGGTGACGTAAAAAAAAAGTCACTGTTTTTGCAGTTTTTATATACCTTTTTTTTTCTAAAGAAATCAAATATTACTTCAGTAGAAAGACAAGAGTTTAATTTTCTTCATATGGTGACATAAATAGTTGTTGAATATCTATCAAGGGTGTCCTGAAATTTAATGACAACTTTTTCGTTTCGTTTAAAGTGTTTCTCATCTGGTGTCGTTAAGATCTTGAAATATATTCTAGAACTTTTGATATCAACATGTTAATAAAATTAAACTCTATGTTTGTACTGAAACAATAATTTATTTATTATGACCAAAATAAATGTTTTACTATAAAAATTGAACTTTTGTCGCATTCCCTTCCTTCCCATCTTAAGTAAAAACATCAAACGTAACATTAGATGACATCCATTACTATTTCCAGCCTGCGGCCTGGGTAGTTTTTTATTCAAGACATATATTTTCCACTAGCGGCTCGCTAGGCTTGTCGTAGCTTTATATGCCTTATAATATATTATTATTTTCACCGCGTCTTGCTACCCGTTCGGGTTATACGCACTTACGCTAATGTGTAATGGTAGGGTGATTGTGATATGAAATGGAGGACCTACAGTTTAACGTGTGATAAATCTGTGCCGGGACCGAGGATTGAACCCCGGCCGCCAGCATAGAAGTCCGACACCTTACCCCTAGACCGCCAGGTCACCCTTATAATATAACTTAAGACTAGGACAGGAACAACCTCCAGTCCCCAGCCGTTAATTTATCAATGTGAGAGGGTAAACCCACACTTCACCAATGATAAGTTCTTAGCCATGCCGGGACTTGAACCCGGGACCCTTAGCTCAGTTGATGGACACGCTATCATCTGAGCTAGGGTGTCGGATATCGAACATAACACCTTCAGTGTACAAAGTACAATATATAGGACCCACCTTAGAGGTGGACAGGAGACACAATTACATTGAACAAAGCTCATTTAACACGTAACTGGCTCCGGGGTGTAGTGGTCAGTGCACCTGTCTATGAACCTGAGGAGTCCCAGGCTCGATTCCCAGCTGATACCTTGGGTACTTCACCCTAAAGAAGAATGATCCTATTGGCCACCACGGTTTGGTTAATTAGGCTTAAGAGTGCTAGTGAGCGTGAGTTTAGGGCAGTAGTTTGCAGTTTTTATAGCACAAACATCTTTTGGCCAAAATAAATCAAATATTTCTTCTATAGAAACATAGTGTTATGTTTTCCGCACATGATAATCTCAACAGTTGTTGAATATCTGTCATGAGCATGGTGGCATTTGGTGACAAACTTTTCTCTTTATTTAAAAAGTTTGTCACCAAATGCTGCCACTCATGACAGATATTCAACAACTGTTGAGATTAGCATGTGCAGAAAACTAAACTCTATGATTCTATAGAAGAAATATATGATTTATTTTGGCCAAAAAATGTCTGTTCTATAGAAACTGCAAAATTAATGCACTAAGCTCGCGCTCACTAGCACTCCACCTTAAGTGAGGTTAAGACTCGCCCCGGCTCCAAAACCTCATAATAACTATCATCACATCATTTCATTGCGGGTAGGACATGTAGACAACCAATATAAGACGTGTACTTTGGTCAAGGCTCTGTGCTACCAGAGCGGCTAGCAGTCTACATACAGGCGACCGAACCTGGATGTCATGTCCCTGCCATATATGCCCTACGATAAAAAAAAACAAAACATGTGCTCCATTTGTCCTTGTCCCCAAGTTATAATTATGTTTGTACTCCAGTCATGTGTAGCTGCTTAACATTTTAGGAAGTATTCAAAATGGCCACCTTAGACCTGAATGAAATCCTGCAGTCGGCGTATCATAGAATGCCACACTCTTTCAAAAATACCAAGTGTTTGGTATAACCAATAGAACATACCTACAGTAGTCCCATGGCTTATTTGGTGCTGAGTGACAGCTAAAAGCTTTGAAAAGTTACCATACCAGATTATGTATCCCTACACCGAACCATATGATCTGCAAAAACATGTGTTTAGCAGCTGTCACTTCTGACAGTCAAAATTTAGGTATATACCTAAATGTTGACTGTCAGAAGTCAGCTGTGAGCTGTCAGTCAGCACCAAAGAAGCCATGGAGCTACTGTAGTCAACAGTTCAAGAAGAATCGAGAATTGAATATACAAACAGTTTAGTAGAATCACTTGGCTGTAGCTAGATAATAAGGTCAAATGGGACACATTTTTATATGAACTTTGTTCATTGTTTTTGTGTCTATGTTAAAATAAAAAAACAAGCTTAATTTTCTCCATATTAATTTGAAACGTGTTGTTGTATTTTTCGACTCAGAACCTGTTGCATTCGACAAAACAAAAGATTCACTGAAATACAAGCCAAGACGATTTTTAACCACGGACTTCATATAGTTCATTGTGACGTGGAAGGGAATGACATGGGTGTCGAAATATGATTAGCTTCAAAAAGTTAAATGATGTTGAGGAAAGATTTATCTAACGCTTTTTTTTTCATGTCAGCGTACTACCAAAATCGTATTCGCGTGCCATCTGGTGGCACACGTGCCATAGGGGTCATCTTACTGCTGTGTTATTCTCAACTGCACGTGTGATGTGGTAGTGAATATTAATCTGGAGAGAGTGGGAGATTTTTATCACAGTAATGTTGTTAAAATATTTACACTCGCATTTAACGATACATTTACTAACCTTTTTTTTTTAGATCGTTTAGTTAATTTATAACTCTAAAGTGTATCCACGAGTAATATCCAGGTACAGAGTTTTCAATCAACATTTTTAATGTTTTCCTTATAAAGTACGTTTGTGTTTAAATAATAATTCATATTATATTTAAAATAGTTTATGTCATTTTCTATTTAATATACAATTTTCGCACAATATACAAATTTAATACTTTTAATACTAAAAGTAAAACATTATTTACTTTGAATTTAACAAATGAAGTATATTCTCAAACATTTTAGTAACAAAATAAACTGGTATACTGTTCTTTTTTTTATCCAAATAATTGCAATACGCGCAAAATAATACGACCCAAACATCGTGTATGTGATTTAACTTATCGTAAAATAAAATAATTATTTTTTTAAAGTGTAGATTGTCGGTGACTTGCTGGTCTAGGGTTAAGGTGTCAGACTTCTGTGCTGGGGGGTCCGGGGTTCAATCCTCGGTCCCGGTACAGATTTATCTGATTGACAAACCTTTCCTTCACCTCTGACAATACTTGTATTAATCACAACTTGTGAATGTGGGGAATGCCAGGCTTCCACCGTGGTTCGGATCCCACGTTAAACTGTAGCTCCTCCATTTCGTCTCACAATCACCCTACCATTACACATTAAGCGTAAGTTCGTATAGCTCGAACGGGTAGTAAGACGCGGTGCTAATAATAATAAGTGTAGATTATATTTTGTGATGTAAAGTACTGTGACAGATAAAAATGAAAATGTTGCTTGAAGAAAAAATAAATTACACTTTCCCGGAATTGGTATACCTAATTGGGTCCCAATCATAGAGAAGAGTACTTAGTGTTTGCACGTGGGTCAATAGTCCCGCCAAAAACTCCCCTCCGGCTTTCATTTAAAGAAAATCCAAGGAGACCTGGTGGTCTAGTGGTAAGGTATCAGACTTCTGTGCTGGCGGCCGGGGTTCAATCCTCAGTCCCGGCACAAATTTATCTGATTACCAAACCCTTCCTTCACCTCTGACAAGACATCTTGTGAATGTGAGGAATGCCAGGTCTCCACCGTAGTTCGGATTCCACGTTAAACTGTAGGTCCTACATTTCATCTCACTATCACCCTACCATTACACATTAGCGTAAGTGCGTATAACCCGAACGGGTAGTAAGACGCGGTGCTAATAATAATAAGAAGAAGAAAATCCAAAATCCTTTGTGTTCCGAACTGTTGAGTTGGGTGTCGATGAAGTTGACCAAGTGCATTCTAACATTTAACAATCCCTTCGCTTTTGATCCTCTTCATGTCAAGATATTAGGGGATTATGTTCTTGTGTATGGTTATTGTTGGATAGTGCCTTTAATTGCTGGTTTTACATAGAAACGTTATTTGCTTATATTTACTCTTTGCTGGTTATTTCCCCCCTTATTTCACCTTACTCTTCTCTACGTGACTGCAAAATTCTTATAAATTTCCAACCCTTATCTGGGGTAGGGGGGGATACATGCTATTGCGGTCGCATTTGTATTTTTGGTGTTGGTGTTTTTGATTGTTGGTGAGAACTCTAGCAGCTACGCGAGAGAGACCCACGCTATCTCTTTCAGGATACAGTGTTGTAAAATATGTTCCTTAAGGTCACGTTTTGGTAAACCTCTCCCAGTCTTTCTCACTGGAAAATGAACCAACCTTTTTAAGGCTACTAGGTGTTTAGTAAAATGTAGTAACCTTGAAACTAGTAGGCCACCGACAAAGGTACGTGATTGATTAACTAAACTTGCTATACAATCTACTGTGGAAGACCCGCCTCGGTGGAGTAGTTGGCTAACGCGCTTGTCGTGTTGAGCTCGCCCGCCCAGGATGGGGAGATCGAGGTTTGAATCTCGGTCGGGTGAACTGGGGATGGTTTTTCCTAAATGGTTTTCCACTCCCCTCCACGCAAATGCGGGTTCACTTCCTCTAATTCAACCTTCCCAGTTCCTAATCCATTAGCGTAATTAGTACTTAAAACGTATGACCCGAACGGGTAGTAAGATGCGGTGCTAAATAATAATAATACTATGGAAGATATCTATCTTCAGTGTTGGATGAGTTTTGAAGTTGAGAACTTTTTAAGAGTTGGGATTGATAGCCGGAAAATGTAATATTTGTATGTACAAGTCAGCGGTAAATAACTTACATAGTTTAAAGTAATGTAAGTAATGTAGTCCACAGCTGGAATAATCGAGCTCGTATCGATCCGCATCGCACTCTTGGTCAGATCGCAAAAATTTTGACCAATCAAACTTAAAATTCTTAAACCGTTCACGGTACACTCGGACATT
>CABFVX010010290.1:4517-14688 GCA_902151425.1 Timema shepardi | reverse complement strand
AAACAGCGCTAGTATATAGGCGTATAACCAGAACAGGTAGTACGTAAGTTGTTTGTGATATTTTTAGTTTACTGTAAATACAAAAAGGTTTAAGTTCTTGCCGAAGATTGTTGTCCGTCGGACCTAAAGAGGGTGAAAAAAATATGTATGTTTGTCAGACCCAAAGAAAGACGAGAAAAGAGGATGAAAACTCTTTTCAAAATCAACTATTCTCTTTTAACTCGTAAACTTCGCACCCTTCTGTTTAAAAGAAGAAAGACGAGAAAAAAAAGCGCTTGTTTAAAACTCATTTCAAAAAGCGACTATTAACCTGTAAACATCGGACCCAAAAGAAAGACGGGAAAAAAGAGTGTGAAAAAAAAGCGTATGTTTAAACTCTTTTCAAAGCGAGTATTAAACCGTAAACAATTCAACGATTTTTATTAACTCGTATTGTTAGTTAATGATATTATTAACTTAGGTCTTACAAGACGCAGATTAAACAGGGTTCGAAATGATATTTTAACCTGTAAACAATTCTTTTTAAAGCTTTATTAACTTACGAGAGATAGATTAAACAGGGTTCAAACCTTGACCATCAACTTGTAATGATATTTTTAACTTGTAAACAATTCTTTTTAAAGCTTTATTAACTTACGAGAGATAGATTAAACAGGGTTCAAACCTTGACCATCAACTCGAAATGATATTTTAACCTGTAAACAATTATTTTTAAAGCTTTATTAACTATGACATAGATTAAACATACACACACACTTACCTTCAAAGTTAATGATGGCGGTTTTGGTGGTGGTAGAGAGGCCTTTGTAAACAAGTAGTAGATCTGATTTTGAGATGTCCTCTATTTGGACATCGGTAAGGGATGAAAATCTTCGTGGCAGCCAAACTTGATACTTCCCATCGAGTAGTGTAAGTATGCGGCGGCCGAATCGTTGTACTTATCGATTTTATTGAAGAAATACGGTATGCGCGACCTATCTCCAACTCAGTCAATTTTCGCTGAAGTATTTCATTTCTCCCCACCTCTGTTAAAAATGCAGCCACGAATTCAGACGACATGACTAATATACCAGCTAGCAGTTAATGATTTCACGAGAAAAGGGTTGACCATTCCCTATTTATAGGTTCCAAGCCACGCCTTCCCTCCTCCTCCTTCCACAAGGTTCACAGATCTAGACCCTAAGGTTTATGTTTTTTTTATCGACCTACTCGACACAAATCTTCGTATCATAACACTTTTATGAGACATAGAAAGAAATTTATGTTCTAAAGTCCGTGTTTCGCTGAATCAGATAAAATATTTCCATCAGCCTATGTTTATTTTTATGTTTCGCTGAATCAGATAAAAAATATACACCTGCCAGCCAGTATGGTACACTCCAGTCACTACATCATGTTCGGCCTGTAAGCCTTTACCCTAATCCACAGGGTATGCTGTTACGTCACGAGGATGAAGCATGGAGAGAAGCATGGAGATAGTGAGATAGAGAGAGATAACCCAGACTTCCTCTAGCCATCCCTCACGCACGCGCGCATTATGCAAATGAGTCCTAGTATCAACATTGCCTTCTCAACCCCCTCGACAGCCCAGGAGACCTCCCCCACCTCCAATGTGTCTCAGAATTAGTACTACCTTCTACCCACCCTCACCCCTCCCCTCAGGAGCCCTCCACACTGTCACAGTATCTACACTGCCTTCTCTTCACCCTCACCCCCCCATCCCTACATCACACACAACCTTAGGGAAACCAGACCCCCCGCCGATTATGGTAATGTGTCCTCGGACCTTCAAAGTCCCCTTACTCTCAGTATAACTGATCAGGACTAAAAACTTGATGTTGCTGTCCCCAGACGACTATAAGAAATAGGGCTGACGTCTTTGCCTGCGTGTATACCGGTACGGGTAACAGAGATTATTAATAATATTTGTGAGGCTTATATATAAATTATTTATCACATAAATATATGTAAGTTTTGTCAAGCAAGTTATAAAAGTCAGATATTATAGAACTGAAGTATTCATCTCTGGTGTGGCACAATTATAAACATTAGTGTAAAATAAGTCAAATTTTCGGATAAATTATAAACATTAATTTATTAAGGCTATTTAATTGTATCTACGCTAACTGTTTGGTTCCCCAAACAACCAAGTTTGTATGAACGTGAAGCTGACCCTTTCCTCCAAACAGACCCCCAATATTGGGGCTCCTGGTAGCCAGCCACTCACCAAACCTCTGGAACACGGCTAGGATATTGAACCTAAAATTGTTAATATCTATCTGCTCTTTGATCCAGAAGCTGTTTAACGGTTTAGCTTCTGGATAATATCTAAACCGAAATTATGAAATTACAGCGCTATTTTCATATAGAGTGCATTTATCTGACAGTAAAATTTTTTACTATAGTCCAATGTTCATAAAAATGACCTTTTAGAAATTACTAACTAATTTTTTTCCCTTAAACATTGATAACATGTTTTTATTATATAAATGTTAGTTCATAGCTATGATAATATATATCGAAATTGAGATTTGCAGATCACATTACTTGACGTACGTCAAAGTAGACCTAGGAATGTTTAAATCTGTTAATTAAAGCCCTTTCTAAAAAAAATGGCTTCAGATCTACTTTAACGTCTTCACATATCAGCCATGTGATCTTAAGCTGTCACTTTTGATAGGTAATATTAATACCTGTAAAACAACACTAGTAAGTTAGTATTTTTATCAATTTTGGCCGCAAACAACTACGTTTATATGTTTTAAATGGCACGTTCTGTAATAATTGAACTGTATCCTTTTTCGTGTATTTGCCATGAATATGAAAATGCATATGTTGACTTGAAAATAAACAAAATATTAAATTTTATTTTTACATATATTCGCGCTGATTATAATTGAAAGAACCACATTAAATTTCATCCTAGGCATTCGTATCGAGTCCTCACTTTGGTTTTGTTTGATTCGTTGGTATAATAGGAGGTAGGTGTTTGCATCTAGGTTGGGTGCATTGATATACCTTTTCATAAAATGGCTTTACACTCTCTTGGCATGTAAATAAGAGAGCATTTTCTCTCAAATTTGACTTTTGTACTTACTCTGTGCCCCAATAGTGTGAATGTGCGGATGTATTGGACAGCTAATAAGATGCGTACCCACATTGGTGGTCGAATGCTCCATGCAGGGGTCACCGAACTAGATAAGTTTGGAAGACACTTTGTAAATGTTGAAGGCTTTCACGAGCTAACCAGTATACACATTTGCTGTAACTCGTATTGGCTACTAATATGTAACCTGTGCAGAGGATTCGGCATCCAACATTTGTTATTATTTTATTATTTTTAGCACCATGTCCTACCAACCTTTCGGGCTCTAAGCTGCACCTTTGTTCAATGAAGGGGAGGGTGGGTGGTGTCTGGGTATGGATTTAATATTGTAATGGATGTTTTTTATATGTATTTAAAGTTCATTTTCTGAGCCATCTAAACATATCAGCACACTACTTTTAAGCGAACTTAAATCTATAACAGTCACAACATCTGGCCTCAGGCAGTTAATTCATTATTGTTAAAGGGGAAACCCACATTTATCAAATAATAAATTGTTTGGTCATGCCAGGTATCAAACTTTTACTTAACCCTTAAATTAGTAGACAGATTCCTTACCAAATAAGCTAAGGTTTCAAACAATTGAAATGGAAATAGCATTAAAAAAATAGTAAATTTCGCACCAAAATTATATTTTTAATAAACTGTGCAAACTCATAGACACATATTTAAAACTGACTTGGTGTGTAGATTACTGAGAAGAACAGCATTCATGTTCATCCAATATTTATTTAATGTTTAGTGAGTAGTTTGCTACTCCTATTGAATTCGGTTATCAAGATGTTTATCTGTGAGCCTAATTCTGTATTTCTTTTTCACCGCCTTCAGTCAAAATGATGACTCAGACAGGCAAAGCAGAGTAACATCTTCACTCGAAGTGCAACACGAACCATAACTATCGAGACCATACATATCCTGAACTCGAGACAACCCTCTTCAACGAGAAGTCCCTATACGAAGTACGATATGGATTTCTCGCATGAGCTACAAATGACGTCACAAGCTACCGGTAGCTCTAGATCAACCATTTGGCGATCCCGGTTCTATATGGTCACTCTCGCAGTAGACTGGACCATCGGGGTTCAAATGTCAGCTATGTGTACTGAGGGTGATTTTTTCTAAATGTATTTTTACTCTCTCTATACGCAAATGTGGGTACTCTTTGTATTAATTCAACTTTCTTTATATCTAACAAACTGGCGTATATATAAACCACTAATGGGTAGTAAGATGCGGTGTTTAAAATAGAGACAGGCCGATTAAGACGCTATAAGCCAATCAGAATAGTAAAATTTATTATGTTAGTAAAAAATAACTTTTATTAAGAATTTTCTTACCCTCCTTTTGGACTTAATGTTCTCCAGTTGCCTCTGTGTGCATTCTCCAATGCTCTGACTCCCCCACAGCTCAATCCCAACTCTGGCGTACGTGTACGTCATCGAGCCAATCGGCAGGAAATACGTCAGTAGCATGAAGATCACGTTATAACTGAAACATAAAATAAGATATATATGAAGAAACATTTAAAAACTAAGCGTACTAGAAATAATTTAATTTTAATTCTTAGTTTATTGCTTTATCTAAGAGTAATATACTCGTCAATTGACATCTTGACAAGAGAATCGAACATGGGACTCTTGAATTAGCGCAATAATAATCTACCATTGAGCTATCTGAAATTATTTCCGTTCTAAAGGTAACATTATACACATATTTTAAGGCTGAGTCTGTGATGAACGTGTGGAAACCATCTTATCACAACGAGCTATCATTGATACCACAACCATTGACCACAAGGGCGGTCGGATTTATCCTGTCGTTTGTAGCTAAATTGATCAAGTGTTTTCTTTCTTTCATAACAGTAGCATCAAAAAACTAGCGACGTAATTATTGTTGATACGAAATAGCAATACATAATCTAACATATTATGTTTAATTAATATCTTCTTATAATAAATTTTACTAAACAATTGTACAAACTTTCTAATTTTAAAGCTATTGTTATAAAACTTGGAAAAAATGTTAGAAAATAGGTTATTTGATAACCATAACTAAATGATTTTTGTTGGAAATAGAAATACATTCTTATTTGATCATGAAAAACCATTCTCGTATACCTAATTTTAACTCAACCTTAAAATACATTTTCTAATTCTTACAAATTTAGTAAAATTTGTCATAAGTACGTTACCCTTAGATTAATTTATCTAATAAAAACATCAAATACTTTTTACTATCGTGTAAAATATTGTATAAATAACAATTTTTATCAAAACAGTTTTCTATTTTCAAAAGTTGTAATTAACAAATAAATTTTCAGTTAATTATTATTTAATTATCGTTCTAGGAAAAACAAATATATGTGGCTATTTATAATGTCAAAAACTTAACAGATACCCATTTGAACCAAGTTACTAGGAGCAATTTCTTAAAATACTTGTATATCCAAAAAAAATCATGTACAACATTTACCAGATACACATTTTAAACTTAATCCTTACAGCCATTTTCGATATTTTTCAAATTTTCAAAGGTCACTCTTTAATAAACTACCTCTTAAAAGCTTTTATCAAAAATACAAAGTATATTGCTATTTATCAGGGAGAACACTTCCTAGATATCAACTTTAAACAAAACATTTAAAGCAATTTTCTAAAAATTGGAAATTAAAAAAAATCTCATCAGTAGACTACTCTTAATTTGAAGACTAGAGTAAAAAAATTATTTCGAGGTATTTTAAAATATCTATAAATCAGTTTTGAACAAAAGTCATCAAACCGTTTCAAATTTGTGGCCAGGGACCGACTGACAAATAAACATAACAATACAGACATAATAATGGTAAAATTCACTTTTTTGGGTTCAGACACACATAAAACGTAAATAATCACTATAATATCTATATCTATAATGCTCACGGCTACTTTCAGTGCTTTATCATGATTTGAGAAAGTGAAAAATAAATTAATAAGCAATAATTATATTAAGGAAACCACTAATTATACCATGGAAAATATCTTTGAGAGGAATTCAAACACTTAAATTAGCTCACTAGTGATTTACCGAATGAGATACCCATTTGGATGGAAGAGATTTTAGTGGCTAGGTTTATGATCTAGTGTTCAAATATACTTAAAAAATATATCATAATAACTTATCAAAATAATTATGAATACAACCAAATTATTAACTTCTTGCTTTCCATTTCCATCACTTTTTACTAAAGTACATTGAACACTATTTTTCTCAAATTAATTTTGAGAAACCATAACTAATCTATAATTATTTTAATTTACTTTTATTACACCTTAACATGATTGGGCTTGGTCCTTTTTAAATAAAATAAAATAATTCAGAACTTTTTGATAAACTAGTAATAAATGTAATATTTATATTGATACTTTAGTTACAACTAGGAATTACTTTCTGTGGGTTAATAACTTGTTTTCGAGTCAATACAATCTATCGTTTTGAAATCATGATAACTTATGCCTAAAATATGAGTGAAGAATAATCCTGTGCATGGGACGCAATCCTGGACCTCTCAGTGGCGTGATCAGACAAGGGTTTGAACCCCACGTCAAGGTGTTATTTTTCCTAATTCCAATTTTGATTTCTTAGTCATAAGCTTTTCTCATTTGGTTAGGATATATTGAATTAAGGGGCCCGGGTTCAGTATTCTTCTTGATATAAAAATTGACCATTGGTGAAATTGGGGCTTCCCCTTTTAGAGTGATGAAATTTACTTTATTTGCATTGTATATTACTACCCAGTTGGGCTATTTGCATAAGTGTACTGGTTACGCTAATGTTATAGGGTTGAGAAAGGTTGTATTTCATTGGAAGTGTATCTACATTTGCGTGGAGGGAAAGTGGAAAACAATTTAGGAAAGCCATCCTTTTTATACTCGATTGAGATTCAAACCTTGATATTCCCGTACAAACAAAGCCCAAATTTACGTGCGTTTATTTACAATAAAAGTATAGAACTTGTTTGGTTGGTTGGTTAATATTATAGCTAACCTGTCGTAGAAAGGTATACAATTTGTTAGTACATTTTCGTTTAGCCCGAACGGGTAGTAATATGCAGTGATAAAAAACCACAAGCTCACCTCAGGGGCGTAATTAGCTAATGCGCTAGTTTCGTGTTGAGCTATATTGCCCAGGAAGGGGAGATTTTGGTTTAAAAATATCTCTTAGGGAATTGAGGGTGGTTTTCCTAAATGGGTTGCCACTCCTCCTCCATGAAAATGCGGGTTCACCTCATCTATATTGGAACTTCCCAATTCCTAACCCAGTAGCGTAATTAGTACTCAAGCGTGTAACCCGAACGTGTAGTAGCGTAGGACGTGGTTTTAGAAATTTAAAAAAAACGACAACAAAAATACGATCAGCAAAGTTATAAAAAATAAATACGTGCATCACATTTTACTATCCATAAGGGATATAAGAATATGTACACCAAAACTATCGGAAGGGTGGAATTTATCAGAAATGTACTGTACATGCTTTAGGAAGGAAAAAGTGTGGGAGAATGTTAAAGGAAAAATCCAATAATGTCAGCTGGAATTAAAATCCGGCAACTCTGGTAAACTAGACCAAATGGTACTGATGCATTTGTCCATGTAATCACCCGTGTAGTTACAAAGATTTAAAATATGCGGTCGTACAAAAGGATTAGCTCACACTGTAGTAATATTTTAAGGGGGTAACGTCATGTGATTTCCAATTAAGGTTCATTCATTTGGAAACAAACAGCCAAAAGCTAAAATAATCATTATAGTTGCGTAATATTAATAATAACATAACTTATTTGGTAATATATAACGAGAACTTACAATATTGACACTACTAATTTCAACATCCCTTTAAAAATATGAATTAGAAACAGAAGCTCTATTGTTAACAAAGTTGAAAATCCCCCATTTAGTTTAGTTTAGGATACAAACTGACAGTAAACTGTATCAAAATTTACTTCAGCCGTTTATCTTTTTTAGAGCTGCGTTCGGGCTATATGCTTATGTATTAACTACTCTAATGGATTTAGGGATTTGGAAGTGCGCCCACATTTGCGTGGATGGAGAGTGGTAAACCATTTCAGAAAAACCACCCTCAGTGCACCCGACAAAGATTTAAACCTCAATCTTCCCGTCATCGGCAGTCTAGTCTACCGTGAAAATAGCGCCTTAGACCATGTGGCCACCAATATGGTTTTCATAAATACTAATTTTACTTTGCCCTAGTTTTAAAATAACGTTAAATAAGACAACCTCACATCAGTGGCCTCATTGTCCAAGGCATCACTCTATTAATAGACTAGACTGCAGATGATGGGGAGATCGGGGTTCAAATCCCGGTTCGGTGTACTGATGGTGCTTTTTCTAAATCTGGGTACATTGCCTCTACACTAAAATGTCCTCATCCCTAACCCAATATCCTATTAGTGTACACGCGTATGACCTGGACGGGTAGTAGGATGCTGTGATAATTAAAAACCCTAGCTGTTGGCACGCGAGCTAGGCGGCAAACTCATATGATGTAGTTTGATTGTGTTGGGAAGATCAGGGTTCGAAACCTGGCTGGATATATTCAACCTTAAACCTTATTAATCCCTAATACACTAGCGTAGGGGGCCATACATGTATTACGTAACGCAATTTTAGTCCTTTTTTTGACCCCGGTATCCCTATATCATGCTCGTAACACTTTGGAAGCCCAACACCTCCCCCTCTTAAGTTACGTAAAGCTTCCAATTCCAAATCAATTCCTTTTCCTATCATTTTCGAATGGGTTATTTTTTTTAAGTAGACTAGTTATTTTCATGTCAGATCTTATGTTTAAAATAAATACAATTTTTAATAAAGATGCAATTTATAGTCAATCAGTTTTATTTGTATTTACAAAAAACACAATCTTAAAAGTGTTTAAACATGAATGCCTTTATTCTTTGTTTTATAAACTAACGTTACGTTACGTTACGCTAAACCCCACGACAATCACCCATGTTACGCAGCGTAACGCTACGATGGATTCCCTCCCCCCTTTTTCAAGGGCTTTGCGTAATATATGTATGGCCCTTAGCTAGTAAATATTCATATAAACCAAATGGGTAGTAAGACACGGCGCTAAAAATAGATATAACGTTCTGAATAGGTTTACTTGGATGAAAGCCAACACAATGGCATTTCTTTCCTTCCCAACATGAACACACGCCAACATCTATGTCATCAGCATATTAAATCAAACCTCACACCTTTAGCTTCATTCCAGCTTTCATGTACAGCTCTCACAGAACCGGCTCTTTTCTGTCAGTAAACAGGTAACGAAATTTGTCGGCAAAACTTGATGCCTTGCTTTGACCAATCAGCGCAAGAACGCTTTCATCCGCTCCTCCTCTTTGAGGCAGTCTGGCGACAGTAAACACCGGGTAGGTGATATGAAAAAACACATTCACGATCCTTTTTTATATAGAAGAAGGGCCCTGTAGGTTGGCAGGTACACTCTTAGACAGCGAAGCTAAGGAATCTTGCACACGAGGCAACTTGGGATGGGAATAGGTTGCCGCGACCTTTAGCAGAGCATTGAAGTTGCTCAGCTGGCTGACAGTTGCTCATTCGAGCAATCGACCACCGTAATTTGGGGTTGCCGCAACTCAAGTTGGGGTATGGGATGAGGGTATGTGATATTTCTCACGGTGCCACTAGTTGCCACTCACTCAAGTTGGGGTATGGGATGAGGGTATGTGATATTTCTCACGGTGCCACTCGTTGCCGCCACTCGAGTTGGGGTATGGGATGGCTGTGTGTGATATTTCTCACGGTGCCACTAGTTGCCACCACTCAAGTTGGGGTATGGGATGAGGGTATGTGATATTTCTCAAGGTGCCACTAGCTGCCACCACTCAAGTTGGGGTATGGGATGAGGGTATGTGATATTTCTCACGGTGCCACTCGTTGCCGCCACTCGAGTTGGGGTATGGGATGGTTGTGTGTGATATTTCTCACGGTGCCACTAGCTGCCACCACTCAAGTTGGGGTATGGGATGAGGGTATGTGATATTTCTCA